>CAJHQP010004437.1:0-55386 GCA_905132765.1 Moricandia arvensis | reverse complement strand
AGATTCTTTTTTTTCTTATGTACATTACTCCTAATTTCTCTAGATTTAATATGTTTATATTTTTGTTAACTGATAGTGTTCCTTGTTTAGATAAGCATGGAGAGCCGATTAGTAAGTGATCTTTGTGAAAGAAAAGTATCAAATCTCCAATTTCAGAAAATGAGATTCGGAACATAGTATATGGGGGGGCCCATTCACCCCCTCCCCCATAACTAAATACAAAACAAGCACCCGTCCAGAAGATGAAACAACAGCCGTTGGATTAGAGAATTACGAGACGGAAAATTCATCTCGACCGTTACTTGTTTTTATTAATTTTATTATTAACGGTGAAATATTATTAACTAAAAGTTCTTCGTCTTCGTCTTGTATGCAAGCAAGGAAGCACACTGTAGCTCCGTCTCCGACGACTAACTTATACGTCTCTAAGCAAGTCTTCTTTCATCTTCGGACTTTCCGGGAGACTTAAAGTCAATCCAAGGTCTCCTTCACTCGATTCGAATTTTTGTCGGCTTCTCAAATCGCGAGGTAATGCTCCTTGCGTCTACACTTCCGCCTCCTCGGATCTGATCGTGATCTCTCGATCTCTCTCGAATTCAATGCGGTTATCTAAAAATCGATACAACTTTAACTACTCTTGATTGTATCTTTCAGATTTAGTTTCACATGGAATCACCACTCCGTCATCTTGTTGCGTGCGGGATACTACTTCAATGTATTGAACTGAGGATCGTGACTATCGAACAGATGTATTGATCTTGGTGTTTGTGACTATCGAACAACTAACACTAGCAGCTTCCCTATATTTGCTTTGGCTTTGGTTTTGAGAAGAAGCAGAGAGAGTGGTGGTTTTAGGGAAGATGGCAAAGATGATAAACAAGACGCTCCTAGTAACCTATATCCACTTACTCCTCTACGTTCTTCTCTCTTCTGGTGTTATTCTCTACAACAAGGTAGTCATTTCACAATTTTATATTTTGTATATATGTTAGCTTTTGCATGTTATAGATTGTATCTTGGTTGTATGAAGTTTGAATCGTAATGTTGTGCATATGAGATGAAACCATAGCCGAAGAGTTTTGTTTCTGATGATATCCATTTTTTTGGTTTTCGAATCATAGAGATTGACTTTAGTATGTAATTGTTTTGTGGATTTCATTTGCAGTGGGTTCTATCTCCAAAATACTTCAACTTTCCACTTCCTATTACATTGACTATGATCCACATGGGCTTTTCTGGATTTGTTGCCTTCCTTCTCATTCGTGTATTCAAGGTATTAAAGATTAATAGATGTCCCTTTGTTTGGAGTGTTCTCATCTGGCATGTTTGGCCTTCTTTTTTTAGATTCTTCAACTCCTTATAATTGTCAAAAGTAATAAGTATTTTCTTCCATAATGTAGGTTGTCTCTCCTGTTAAAATGACATTCGAAATGTAAGCCAGCTTACTGTATTCTTTCCTCCGTTTCTGATGTAGTCTTCTTTATCTCTTTCCATTTATAACATGTTTCCCTGGATTCCAGATACGTCACCTGTGTGGTACCTATAAGCGCATTCTTTGCATCCAGCCTCTGGTAAGTCTTTGCTCCATGTACATTGGGTTTATAGATATTCTTTTTCTCTAGTACAGTACATATCACAATGCTGAATTTGTCTTTGATTGTCATACATGTTGTCTGAACTGTCTTTTGAGCATTCTGTTTTACAGGTTTGGGAACACTGCGTATTTGCACATTTCAGTTGCCTTCATACAAATGCTCAAAGCACTAAGTATGTTAACAGAAACACAACTTTCTTTTGGCTCAAAACCCATATTAGTATCTGATTCGTTTTGGCCATACTGCAAAGCTTATTAAAACGTGGATATGGAATGACAGTGCCGGTAGCAACATTTATGATGGCCATTGTTTGTGGTACTGACAACGCAAGGTGCGACGTGTTCATGAACGTGCTGCTGGTCAGTGTTGGAGTTGTGATATCCTCCTATGGAGAAATTAATTTCAACATAATTGGCACAGTCTACCAGATCATGGGCATATTTGCTGAAGCACTTAGACTGGTACTAACTCAACTTCTTCTTCAGAAAAAGGGCTTGACGTTAAACCCCGTCACAAGCTTATACTATATAGCTCCATGCAGGTACACAGTCCTCTGAAACCTATCACAGCTCAAAGTTTTTACATTCGGGAATATGAATATCAGCTTAAGATAGAAACTTGTATCCACTTCTAATACTTCATTTGACTTCCTGGTCTTTTGTTTGTGCCCAGTTTTGTTTTCCTGTCCTTGCCTTGGTATGTACTGGAGAAACCGAACATAGAAGTTTCACAGATCCAATTCAACTTCTGGATATTTTTCTCAAACGCTCTCTGCGCACTTGCCTTGAACTTCTCCATATTCTTAGTAATCGGAAGAACAGGAGCAGTAACAATGAGGGTTGCTGGAGTTCTCAAAGACTGGATTCTCATAGCCCTCTCCACTGTCATATTTCCTGAGTCCACAATCACCAGTCTGAACATTATTGGATACGCAATAGGTTTGTTCCTTGTTTTTGTTACAAATTGTGATAAAGCTGTTAAAATTCTCATGTGCATTGTTTAATTTTATATCTTCTTTTGTTGATGCAGCACTCTGTGGGATTGTAATGTACAATTACATAAAAATCAAGGAAGTGAAAGTGACTCAACCAATCACTGATAGCCTCCCAGATCGACTCACAAAGGTACAGTCATTTAATCTGTTTATAATGACGCATCACTATGTGGGGGTAGTGAGTATTGACTATTGATATGATTCAAAATAATTGAGCAGGACTGGAAGGAGAAGCGGTCATCGGATGGTGAGAGCCCCAGAGGAGGAGTAGAGCTTAGTGATGATGAATCTCCTTTGATAACGTCGTCGCGGTTGTCACATATCGGGCGGACTCAGCTCGGAAGCCACACTGCCGTCTAAGCAAACGTACAGATGAGACTGAGACCAACTCATATGTTTCTCTTACTTCTCAGGTGAAAATGTCTTTTTATTTCTTTTGGAATTCAAAGCATTTTCTAAATAGAATTTTAGCTCTGGATTATTACTTAACAATGTTAAAAAAAAAACAACACATAATGGGCAAAATTATTTGTAAGGTCTCTGAAAGTTATAAATGTTTTTTTTTTCGACCAGACACATTAGCTCAGAGACTCCTCTTACAAACAGTCCTGACTTCTGAATGTGTGCAGTGCCCCCTGGATTTTGATTTGAATTTTATATTTGTTCTTCTATTTGTATCAGTTTGAACTCTATCAGGTATATACAAGAAGAATCAGTGGACTATACAGGATTGGTGTGAAAAGAATAATATTAGTTAAAACTTGTTATAAAACGTATACAAACGGTCATAAAGTTAAAAGAATGCTGATATAATAGAAACCACTCTTTCGAAATAAGATTCTAACTAGATTTTCACCCGCACATCCGTGCGGGTAACCTTTCATTTTATAAATATATAATTTTGATATTATATTTTGTATTTAATAATTGTTAGATAATATATTGCTGTCATTTTAAAAAATAAAAATAGATAATATATAGTTCTAAATATAAAAGTTTAATATATGTTAACAACTTTATTTTTTGTATAAATTTTACATAATTTACGAATTTTAATTTTTAAAGGATGAGTGATATTTTAATCACTTTAAAAGGTGAATGATATTTTATTTATTTAAATAAAATTATTTTTTCAAAAAATAGTAGTTTATCAATTCAATATAGTTTTCATATATAATTCTTTTAGTACTTCTATTTTAATATAATAGACTATAATTATAAAATTTATAAAATTAGCATATAAATTTATTTTATTTTGTTTAATATAAAATTTTAATTAAAATAATTTATAATACTACTAATTACGAAATTAATAAATGTATTAATTAAAAAATATTTAATTTTTTAAAAAAGATCTTGTTAGATTTTTCTCAAGCTAAAATTTACATTTACAATTAAAATAGATTTGTTACTGATATTCTTACAATTATTTAGATTTTTTTTTAGAATGCTATATATTAATTATACTAATATAAATAATGTAAATGTAACTAAATTCATGGACCTAATATGACTATTTTATAGTAGATAAAAATGGTACTTCTCTTTTAATAGAGAAGATTGACATCAAAGCATACATGCAACACAAAGTAAAGTGTACCAAGCCCTTTTCGACTATGGAGCGTCCTATCTCAGTCCAGCCAAAAGCTTATGTACTTTGGTCTGGATTCCGCAAGTATAATAGCCTTCTTGATTGTGCTAGAGGAGATGATTCTAATATCTTTGTTGTTTGGGTTCACGATCTACCATTTTAATTACAAGAAGAGTTAGAACCCAAACTTTCTATGAACAAATTTGGTGAGTGCCGTGGTGGGATTACCTTCACAATGAACACCACAAACAATCAGAAAACAGGAACATCATTTGCAGACACAGTTTTATAAGCTTTTAGGTTATACAAAACCTGTCTCCCTATCTCTTTCACCAGCTGTGAGCCCTTCTTGATAGAGAACTGAATTGTGTCTAGGTCGTTCACAACGAGCCCCATTTGATCAGTCTGTTTAATTTCTAGTCAGCGAGCCTCATAAGCATATGAGGACAAGATGGTGCATGCTTTGTGTTACCTGCCCCTTTAGATTAGCTGTGGTTTAGAGCGCTCAATAGCCTGGTCAGACCCGTCCATCCTCTTCCTTCCAGCATCGACAAGCTCTTGGTTTAACATTTACTATTATGCGAACGATAAAACAGGTTTTAACAAATGAAAGATCTCGAGCATTTTCAGTTGTTTCCTAGATTTAAGTTGCTCCTACATGTTCTAGTATGTGTAGCAGCAAAAGCAGTTCTAAGCTTCTAATATGTCTATTTTTGTTTTTATAGCTAATTCATATATTCTGGTTGCAGAAAAATTTAACTGAAACACACAATCCATATAGACAGAGACTCACATGAAGCCATTAGGATGTTTTCTTCCGCAGTGAGTTCACCACTAACTCCAGCTCCTGTATCAAAAAGCTCAACTTCCTTGTTGCCGAGTGTATTCAAGTACCTGAAGTCACACACCAAAAACATTTTAAATTCATTTTGCTAAAAGAATCGATGTGAAATAGCACATGGTATAGTTACAGACAATGCAGCTTCTAGGAAATGGCATGATAAACGCACTTGTGCTTTTCTTAGTGCATATGAGTTGAGTTCCTTAAATCAGAGGAAAGATTCTTAAAAGACAGAGAAACCAAATGCTACCAAGAAATAAAGCAGAGAAAGAGAGAGATCGAGAAATTCACATTCAAATGATCACTTGAGAAGTATTATTACACTAACTAGAATCTCAAAATGACTATGAGCTCCATAGGTTTCATCACCACACATATTATATTATACATTACTAAAAAGAAGTAAGCTGACCATAGATTTTTTCAAATCATTCAATTGCTTATTTACTTGAGGAGAGTTTCGAGCTTCCACATATTTAAGCTCACGGATCAAACTCCTTAACCAACCTAACGTGAGTCACATTACATTACAAGATTAGCACACTAGAACTTGATTCAGGAACATCTTGAAGAAAACTTAAAAAAAAAAAACACCTTTTAGAGTCTCTCATCTTGTCAGCAAACTGCTTGCTTTGTCTACTTGAATCCTTGATCTTATCCAACCTTGGAACCCATTGAGTCACTGGTGGCTATCTTGTAATTATTTATGTTATTTGAAAGCATAAATTATTAGTATTTTTTTAAGGTTAATGAAATAAATAATTTTAAAATTAGATTTGACAGCGAAGCTCCATATGTTGACCGTATGAAAATTAAATAAAAAAGGGAAAAGAAAAGAAAAGAAAAAGCGTATTCTCGTGATATTCTTCGTCGTGATAGTCTCACACTCTGCTTTCTCCCCAAGAAAAAGAAAAAAGAAGCCACACTCTCTGCTTCCTCGTCGTCGAGGGTCGTCTTTAGGTTTCAGCCACAGCGTAACTCTTCGAACCTTCTCTTCTTCTTCTTCGCACTCCTTCTCGTTGCTTCTCTGTACGGATTATCTCTCAAATTGGGAAACGGTTCAGTTAGATCCATTTAGTTTGTGACAGATCCGAGAGATACATGCTCGTTTCTAGCTTCTTCTTTGTACGGATCATCACTTTCACAATTTTTTTTTTTTTGAAGTTTCTAGGGTTTTAGAATTCGAGAGATACATGATTTTTTCTAGGGTTTTAGGATTCTCTAGTCAGATTGTTGTAGATGAATGAGTTTTGTAGTAAAATCTAGGGTTGTTGTCTGAAGAATGGGTACATTAATGAGTTTTGTCTCTGATTGTTTTTACAGGAGTATGAGTTTTGTTGTAAAATCTAGGGTTGTTGTCTGAAGAATGTACATTAATGAGTTTTGTCTCTGACTGTTTTTACAGGAGATATGAGTTCCTCTTCCAGTAATGCAGTCACGGTCCTCTGGGATTTTCAGTACTCGTGGATCCCTCAGGGATACGATCTCAGGACTCTCAAAACGAACATTGAGACTGCTCTTAAAAAATGCAATCCAGAGTTTTTCATACAAGGGAAAATGATTGCTGCTGGACATGCCACCGGGGATAAGCATCAGGCCATCACCATGCTCCCCGATGACATCGAGTTCTCGCCTGTTCCACCAGGAAACCTTCGTACTCCTGACCCAGAAGGTATAAAGTTTCTCAATGGGTTTGGTTTTGATAGATAGCATATAAGATTAATGGGTTTGGATGTGATAGATAGCATTTATATATTCATTTGTTGCTAACTTGATATAAGTCTCTGCCGAGTAAGTTCATGTTTGTAACACAATTTGTCTGATTTGGTTTTGGTTAGAACTTGACATGTGTTTAGTATGTTTGGATCGGGAACTTATGATAGATAGCATATAGATATTCATTTGTTGCTAACTTGATATAAGTCTCTGCCGAGTAAGTTCATGTTTGTAACACAATTTGTCTGATTTGGTTTTGGTTAGAACTTGACATGTGTTTAGTATGTTTGGATCGGGAACTTATGATAGATAGCATATAGATATTCATTTGTTGCTAACTTGATATAAGTCTCTGCCGAGTAAGTTCATGTTTTGTACACAATTTGTCTGATTTGGTTTTTGTTAGAACTTGACATGTGTTTTGACTTACGGATTAGTATGTTTGGATCGTACTTTATAGATAGATAGCATATAGATGTTCATTTGTTGCTACTTGAGTTGGTCGATATAAGTCTTTGCCGAGTAAGTTCATGTTTTTAACACAATCTGTCTGATTTGGTTTTCGTTAGAACTTGACATGTGTTTAGTATGTTTGGATCGGGAATTTATGAAATTGTTTTATTGTTTTTTTCTCAGACCAAACTGCTTTGCATTTGGCTATGAAGATATTTGGGACAGTATTTGACAGGAGGCCTAACATTTTGATCATTTCTAGTAACCATGATGTTATGTCTGCGATTAAGAAATGGAAAAGCAGTGGTGTGTTTATGATGTTGGCCTTACTCGAAAACTCGACACCAAGCTTCAACCCCTTTGCCGACGTGGCTTGGCTTTGGACTTCGGAAGATCCTGAGAGAGCTGCTGCTACGATGGTCAATGGAGGTGGACCTATCCCTCCTGTCCCACGTGTTAGGGGTATAGTTACCTAATAATCTCTTGTAGTTGTAATAATAGTATCTCCTAACATAACTTCTAACGTTTTTCATTCTTTTCTTTTTGCAGGATGAGCTTATTATTATCAATATGGTGGTAGATATAACATGAACTCTAAGTCTAAGTTTAGGAACATCATCTGTTTTAATTTCAGACTCTCTGTAGCTGCGTTGTTGTTTCGGAACATCTGAGTAAGATCATCTAAGTAATATGACTTTTGAGTAATATTGTAGTACTCGCTTTTGTCTTCTTTGATGTGTTGTTTTGAGAAGCATTAAGGAGATGGTGGGTTTGTCTGATTTGCAGTAATCCTTTGTTCTTCATGTTCTCCTGTTTTAGAGGAACATATCATCATCCACTCTCCTATCAAAATCCAAGCTTAGTTACTGTTATTCACTGTGAACTCATCAAATCTTATGCATAACTTTGTTTGGCTGTACCAATCTTATACAAATAAATCTCCTTTTTAATTGACCTTTTTTATTTACATAAATCCTTTATCATAACAACTGTTTCTGCTTTAACATTTGGAATGATGCGTCCAATTCGTTTAGTAATCTCTCGCACAACTGCACCAAACCCAAAAACCATTAAGCTGTTTCAGGTTAGATTGTAGAAACATAGGTGCCAAATAGTTGTTACAAGAAGAATGTATTACCTGTTTATATAGAGATGGATCGCCATGTGATTTTCTTAGTTCAATCACGTTCAGCGAACGGATTATCTCGATTACCTCAGCTGTTAATGATAAACCTCCTTGCCCTTTTCGAGTACTCTCTTCTCGGGCTGCTTTTAACTGAAGCAACATCAGTTCTCACCACTTAAAATTACTTAGAACATCTCAAGTAGCATATAAGACAAAGAGCAAGAAGGTAGACTCTCTCACCACTGAGTGTTTCTTCTGTACATAGAAACCCATCTCCATAAGGATTGTCTTTATATTCGCCAAAACATCAGTGGCTAACATATTTGTTGACATGAATCTTATCTGCCTCTCTGATACTTTCTGAGCCAGCACACAAAGTAAAACACACCTTTGTTGTGAGCAAAGAACAATCTTGAGACAGAGTAATTGAGGACAAGAATGTACTGTTTACCTCTGTCTCAAACAAACCGGAGAGGTCTAGAAACGGTGACATTCTTATCAGCTGAAAGGCGTTGATGACGGTTGGTGAATCATGGCTCTTATCTTCTTCCAATTCCTTCATTATAATAACCATAAAGAGAAGACTTTGAGAAAGGCAATGCACATTGATCCAAGTAGGAACACCAACATGATGAGACACAACAAATATAGTATCCCACATCGGGAATTCAATAGCACATTAAGTAATATATAAAGAGATTCGGGTTATCATAAGCTTCCAACTTAAAACCAATTGGTGATACGTCGATTAGCCCTAACCTTTTTATATATTAATTAATATCCCGTTGAATTCCAATGTGGGATACTTATCCCTAAAATATTCTTACATCTTCTTCGGTTGAGGATGAATCATCTTCATTATCACAACTGGAAGGAGAGTAGTCGTGTCTGAACCAATCATCGGCCATAATACCTGCTAGTGTCATCCTCGTTACTGGATTTGGATCGAGCATTCTCTTGATAATGGTTTTAGCACCAGGTGATAACCATCTAGGTATTGGAGGGTCACTTTTGAATATCTGAAAAAGCAAATATCTTTTGAGTTATGTTTCTTCAAAACATAAACTAAACTAATCCAAAACAAAAACAGTACCTTCCGGCAAAGAACGGCGAGGTTTGTATCATCAAAAGGGAGACAACCAGTAAGAATAACATACAAGATTACTCCACAGGACCATATATCTGATGCTGCACCATCATAGCCCTTGTTGGCTAGAACCTCAGGCGCGACGTAGTTAGGACTACCACATGTTGTATGTAACAAACCATCTTCCTGACATGTCAAATCCCAATAAACATTTGAACATGACTCTCTTTTCTGGTTATGTATAGGTTTAGGTTTAAGATATTACCCTAAAATGCTGAGGCACAGCACTAAGGCCAAAATCAGTGATCTTAATATGCCCATTTGCATCAAGAAGAAGATTCTCTAGCTTCAGAATCAGTGATCTTAATGTGAATACTACAAACAAAGTTTAAAGCGTTTTGACAAAAAAAAAAGTATATACACAGACCTTGAGATCCCTGTGGAAAATACCCCTGTTATGACAATAGCTTATTCCATCAATCAACTGCTGAAACATTTTTCTTCCTTCAGTTTCTGAAAGCTTTCCTTTGGAGACCTGAGAATGATCATAGCATGTTTTTAGAAACCAAACCTTTGGTGTTAGCTAACAAAAATATCACTGTATAGCAATACATGAATCTTACAATTTTGTCAAATAAATCTCCTCCAGTGACACATTCAAGGACCATGTAGATTTTGGTTTTGCTAGCTAAGACCTGAAAGTGGTGGACACAATAAAATAATTGGCATATCAATGATATTAAAATCTGTTTAGGGATTATTGAAAATGTTGGAAAATTTCTTAATTATCAGGAATATTTTAATCCTCCAGCAAAAACCTAGACCAAGTCTATGTTGATTCAACGTCCTAAACTATATGTGTTGCTTGCACGAAAAGTAATCGTGAATCTGGACGAATAGTGGTTGTTTATACAGAAATGGAAGTCAACAAGAATCGCAAATACCCATTAAGTATTGGAAACTTGAAATTGGTTTAGTGCGAAAACGAGTTTTACTTGATTTATTAAATTATTTATGAGGGCCACATAACAAGACTATTATTTCATTTCTTTTTGGTTTTATTAAGCCTGATATTAAATCCAAATATGAGGCAGTCGTGGTGATTATCAATACCACTCCACAAAATCAAGTGGTCAATTTTTGGGACCTACCTCATTATCCGTCATTAAATCTATCACCAGCCCAATGAATGACCAAATCTCAGTAGGTATAAAATAAAATACAAAATTAGGGTATGACTAGTGTAAACAAAGTAGTTGCGGCTGCGGTTGCAAGAGTTTGTGGATGCGTATAGTTACGGTTTCAAGTGTTATTAAGCTGTTTATACGATTAGTACAACCTGTAACATGGCTACGGAATACTTATGATTGGTTGACTACTAAATGAAACAACTATTTATTAATAAATTTAAAATATTAACACTTTATATAATTATAAAATATTAAAAATTATATTCATATAAAATATATAAAAAATTATTTATAAAATCATAGTAGTAAATGATAAAAATATTTTTTTGGGTTTATATATTAATGTCTAAAATTATAGTAAATATATTTGTTTTCAAAGTTTTATTGAAAATAAAATATAATATTAAGTATGTATATTTTTCAAAATTTAAATAAATATATTTATTTTAATATAATTTTTTGGAAAAAATTATTTCTATTTACCCTCCCGCAATCGTTCGCAACCGCAAACGCTACATTGAACCAGCTTTTGATTTTGAAAAGTTTGAAGCGGTTTGAAACGATTTATAACGTTTTTGTGATTGTTGCAAAATACCAACAACTTTTACTAACCACAAAAACTACATTTGAGAGTGGTAGTGGAGAAACCAGCCGATCCTTAATTAATTATACATTAAGCCTGACAATTTTGGGGGACACATTTAGAAAACTCTCCCTTCACTTGTTACGTAAATTTTTTTTCTCTCTGTTTCATAAATATTGTCACTTATAAATTTTTCACACATATTATAAAAAGTGATTAAAATGCATTAATGTTTTCATTAATTACATCTATTTAACCAACAATACTTGAGATAAATAAACTTATTTATCAGATAATTGCATTTTACAAATAGTTTCCAATTAAAATTAAATATAATTTGCACTGAAATTGTAAAATGACATTTTTGTGTAACAAAGAAAAAAAATGCTAAAGTGACATTTTTTAAGAAATAGATGAAGTATGTTGTTAAAAAAGACTCTCTCTCCCCTTAAAGTCTTTCTCTCGCGACCTCTTGTGCGCCTCTTATCTATGGTGCGTGCGTGCCATGATACTTCCATCAGAGATTTTTCTTCATGTCTCCTCCATTTTCTCTCTTTGCTCATTCTATACCTTCCTTGTCCCCTTCAATATGCGGTTTACTTTAAAAGAAGATTATTTTGGCGATGGAACTACGTCGGATCCAACACTCGTCTCAGCCCTTTGGTGTCGAGGCGAGGTTGGAGCGGTGGAAATAGATTGTTGGGTTGGTTTTTAGGGTTTCTCGTGTGGGTCTTAGTTTTCTCCTTATTTTGATTTGTCAGTGTGTTGGCCACGCGTGTGCGGTGAGTTGGTTCCTCCTTCAGATCCGACTGCGGTTAGCTAGATCTGCTCCTTATCGGCTATTGTGAAGAGTGACTTTAGTTTCTAGGTCACTGACATTGACTTGGTGTTTTGGTGTGTCTTGTGCACTAAATCGAGGTTGTGAGAGCTTCAGAGTGTTTGTCTACCTCAGAGATGCGTTCATCTTGCAATTGGTCTAACTTGTGTCGGTGCTTCAGGCACATGAATATGGAGATAAGAAGAGGTGCTTTCAGCGTGGTCATCTATTGCTATCCCGCAGCAATTTTAGGTATTATCTATCTCATCTGACTTTCTCTACATGGTATCGTATCCACGTCACCATTGAAGCGTTGCCGGCTTTGCTTCTTTGGTGTTTAGGTCGTGTTTGTTCTCATTGGTTTGATTCCATTTGTCACCAGAGCCAACATTTAGACGTTGTGAATATACCATCTTTTGGTTCTCTGGAGCGGCGAATTGGGGTGGTTTGTGGTTGCGGATGGTCTTTGACCAGCAACTTTTCCTTGATGGCTCCATTTGGAGAGGCTTTATTTCTCAGTGTCATGCATTGATCAGTTAGTTGCTTGTAGCAGTGTTGTGTCGTTGTTCTTTTTACAGATCTTTCCAGCCCCATGGTACAGAAGCTGATGCAAACCCGTTTTTATGCATTCCAATTGAGGCGGTAAAGGTTTATTTCTCGTCTCTCTTTGTAAGTTTGGAGCTTAAACGATATTAAGGAAAATGTATCCCACATTAAGAATTCAATGGAAAATTAGGTAATATATAAAGGGTTATAGTCAATCCACTTATCACTAATTAGTTTTAAGTTGGAAACCCATAATAAACCCGAGTTTAACAAATGGACGGTTGCATACGTAACATTGGATAAAAATTAGAGATTGTGTTCATCCCGCCTCGATTAACTGAAGCTAGCCAGCTAAGATGTAAGTCGGATCCAAAATTATGATAAGTGACCGCTTTTATGTATTCTAATTGAGGCGATAAATGTCTATTTCCCGTCTCTCTTTATAAGGTTGGAGCTTAAACGGACGGTTGCAGATGTAACATTGGATAAAAACCGGAAACTATGTTCACCCGCCTCGATTAACTGAAGCTAGCCAACGAAGATGTAAGTCGGTCCAAAATTATGATAAGTAACCGTGAATTCTTCACTGTGTTGGGTTTGGAGAAACAAAAAATAACTTGTATGTGTATCTTTAGAACGTTTAGTCAGGTAGTTTCGATTCTACAGATTTTATTCAAATCAATGGTGTATTTTGTATACTTATATGTCTATAATAATTTAATTATTTAGAAAAACAACTTTTTTTTTTCAGCGTGGCAATATAGAACGTGAAAAAGACATTAGTTACTATTTAACTCAACTTAATCAAAGCGACTTTTAATAACTTCTCCACAACTCCTAGCCACAAAAAAAGAAGAAGATGCTTCTTCACAAGCAAACAACCAATCAAACAAAGTTTTAATATATTTTTCGTCAAGACTTTCTAATTAGTAACAAAAACAAATAATGGAGGGCCCGAGTATTTGGTTGGCACACCCATGTATGGTTTTAAAATTAGAGACAAAATCTGGAACCCAGTTAATAAAAAGTTTGTATCGAACTTTGATGTCCTAATGCAGGCCATAAAACAATATATAATTCAAGTCTTTTCCATAAAATAATGCAATACGTACCTCCTGTAGTGTTTGGAACTTTTTGGTTTTATTAAGACTGATATTTAATCATAAAATGAGGCAACAGTGAAGTTGATTTGCCATTATCATTATTCAAATCGTCAAATTTTTTTGGGACCGACCTCATAATTGAACTGGTCAGGTCATCAAATCTATCGTGAGCCAGCTAATGATCAAGACTCAAGATAGGACGATAAAAAAATATTTAAAAGTAAAAAAGAAAAATTGATTATACTTTTAAACGTCGCTATTTAGAAACGTGAAAAGAGAGGTTAACTAAAATTAAAAAAAAAAATATCAAAATGACTAAGATACACTTGTGCGCAAGCAAACAAAAACAAAAAGTTTCACAGGTTTAATGTTTAATCCTCGTCAAAAGGTATTCTAGCAATAAACTTTACGCTGTAATGAGAATGTTACTGGTCATATCTATTGAAACATTTACCTCATATAATCTGACAATGTTTGGATGCTTCAAGACTTTGAGTGTCCGTATCTCTCTCTTAATCTGTAAGTTCTCAAAAATCAAGACTGTGTAAGAACTAGAGCAAGATAAAAAAAAAAGAGTTGATTCAAAATGCAAAAAAGAACCTGAAAAGGGATGTTGAGGCGACTGGTACGAGACTTGTCGATGATTTTGACGGCAAAGGATTGGCCAGAGAGAGTATCGGTAGCGAGTTTGACTTTTGCAAAGTTCCCTTCACCAAGCGTTCTCCCAAGCTCGTACTTCCCAACATGCTCTCCCTTCGTCACCATCCCATATAATAGACTGAGATTTACCTATGAATCTGTGGCAATGTATAATAAGACTGAGTTTTGGAGAAAAGAACACGCCACTTCTCTTTTGCTTCCTTTCTTCTCTCTGCTTGGAAAAAAAAAGGAATGTATCCTTGAGTAACAGAAAGAAATAATATGTCTCTGTAAACTATTTATGTTGTTGTCCTTTTATATATCTATATCCATGACTCCACGACTATTCTATTTCTAGAAAACATGATTAAATTATTATCATGATTGACTTTTAAATCCTTAAATTAATTTATTCCCTTCAAACCTATTATAAAATTCTAAAACTTAGTAAACCATCCTTTGGCCAAAATGCAATTTGCAATAATGTTCTGATAACAATTTTATTTTCAATTCATTTTCTGTATATTACGATTCAAATCTCTAGGAGATAATATCATATTAGTTATATATCATTTTTCCTTCATTCCAAAATGATATGTGTTTTAGAATTTTCACACATATTAAAAAAATTTGTTAACTTTTGATTATAAATACATTATTTTTTTTGTTATTAGTTATTTTTCACAAATATTAGTTAATTAATATTTAGTAAATACAATTGATGTCTTATAAATTTATTATTTACCATTATAGTATGCATTAAAAATATAAAAAAGTAGTTTTCAGAAACAATTTTTTTTAAGAAACAATTTTCTTTTAATAGAATCATTTTGAAACAGAGAAAATATCATTTATACATGATTATTCATATTTTGTGATAGTACTACATGTTTGAGCCAGACAAGCAAATGCTCACTGAAACCATTATCCTACTAATCTTTAATACGACCAACAAATCTTTATTCATCGAAGATAAGTTTTCTATAATATGAAAACTTAGTGGCGGCATATATTTAGTTTGTAGTTTGTTTCTAATTTATGAAGTCGGTTGATCTTAGGCTTAGTGGCGGCATTAGTTATTTATTTTTAAGAGTATTAGAGCATGTCCATCAAGGGGTTCCTAAGGGGTTCTTAACCCAAAAAGGTGGTGGGTCCCACCACTTTTTTTAAGAACCCATCTCTAAAAACCCTAGTTTAGAACCGCCTCTTTCACTGTTTCGTGGACCCCACTGCCACGTGGCGGTCCACGATTGGTTTATTTATTTTTTTTAATTTTTTTTTTAAATCAGAAAAAGTTAAAAAAAAAAAGAATTTAAGAACCCCATAGGGGTTCTTATGGATGGAGATGGTCTTAGAATTCAAATGAGGAATTGATTTCTGAAACTGGCTCACACGTGTCTTTGGGCTATGCGTGTGTTCGGATGTAGCATTTGGCTTTTTTTTGTTTATCTTGATTCGATTTCATGTTTTGGATCCATATATAAATACATATCTTTCCGACCAAATATTATTATAAACCCAAATATTCTTTGTGGTGACGGATAAGAAGGGGTGATTTTGATTGAAAATGCTAATGAAAATGATCTACTAGGCAGAGTCGGCTCTAGGTTTTAGAAGGTTGGAAGCAAAAAGAAAAATGTGGCCACTTTTCAAAACAAAAAAAGAAAGAGAAAATATGTAGCAGATGGGAATTGAATCCGCTTTTACATCATTACCATAATCTTTATATAATATCACTAGACTAAGGCAGTTTTGACATTTTTGTGGCCGAAATGTCTTTAAAAATAAATCAGTCGCAAGTATGAGTTTCATTGGTTTGGCCCAAAGACCGTCTCTGTACTAGGAGAAGCTCTAGAAGGTGCCATTACAGCTTAATTACTCAAAGAAGAAGTTCTGATATGTAATACCAATGAAAATTATGTGTAATATATGATCTGAAATGTAATAAAACTAGCACTACAAAAAAATAGCTTATTCTAAGGGATTTTTTTGTCGAAAATCCGTTCGAAATGACTTATAATAAAAACGTGTCGTCAAATCTATTCGTTGGGAAAAAAATTTATCGAGAATTTCCAGGAAATTTTTAACATTGATGACCATTATTCATTGAACTTTTTGTAAAAATTCATCAGAAAATTTTCGAACGAACTATTTCAGTCTAGAATTTTTCATTTGTAATTTGCCTAGATTTGTTTTTGAAGAATTCGGATAACTAGTTTCTGAAGGAAATAGTTTGTCGAGAATTTGTTGAGAATTTGAAAAATTAACAAAAAATAAGTTATAAAAAATATTTTCAGTTTTAAAATTAAATAAAATAATAATTTTCTTAACAAAATATATTAAATCTTATAAAGTTTATAAAAAAACATTAAATAAAATATTATAATTTATATATCTATCTAAAAAATTACACAAACAAATATTAAATTTAATTCTAAACTAAATTTTATAAAAATATATTTATATTAAAATATAATATGAAAATCCTTATTTATAATAATCAAAATTTTATTCAATTTTCTGTTTTGTGAGTAATAATAAACATATGAAACTGAACCAAACTTTTGTAGAAGAGTTTTAAAATCAAAATAATTAAAAGTACTATTAAAAAATTCTAAAAATAGTTTTAATTTTTTTAAAAAAAAACTTTTTAATTTTTTTTTCTAAGTTAAAAAATTGAAAATAATTTTAGTTCATATATAATAAGCTTTTTTTCAAACAAAAAACATTTTCATATATTAAAAGCGTTTGTAAAAATATATATTATTTGGAAAATATTGAAAACGTTTTCAAAAATAATTTTTAAGATACTATTTAATATAAACTATCAATATTTGTCTTTATAAAGAAAAGAGTTTTAAAAAATGAAAAACAAAAAATCCAAATTATCAAATCTTATCAATAACAACAAATATTAATCCTAAAATTAACAAAATCAAACACAAACAACAAAATCCTTATATACCATTCCATCTTAAAACTAACTTCCAAATCTTTAAAGAAACAACCTAACAATGTTTTAATCTAAAAATATCTGCTAAAATGAAAACTTACATGATTCCAAATAGGGTTTAACTGGTTAAAGAGCCGCAGTTGCAGGTGCGGTTGCGGATTCAAGCGTTATTCAGCGATTTGTTCGACTGGCCAAACGGTTAGAAATGGTGTGTGATAAATGATTTCACTCTATCCTAATCAAAGTAGTATAGATGAGTGTTAATCCAATCCTAAATGACCATAATGCAAAGAGAATGCAAGTATATGCTTAATTCAAGTGCAACCAAGATTTCAATGTGAATAAGTAATAAGTGGCTAACAAACAAGTAAACAATTAAAGCTTTCAACCAAATGAGAAGGAGGATCTATGGGCAAGGGTATTGAATTTGGGTGACTGAGATCTAATCTAAAGTGCTAATACAAACAAGCAATCAAGTTCTATAAGCCTAGACACAATCATTAAACTAGTTCTTTGCCAAGATAAGAGTTCATTTGCTATCAATCACTAAACATCAAATGTCTTTGGTTTAGTTTGATCAAGCAATCATTGAGAACATGTTTACTAACTATCTAAGCTTCCCTAACATCAAATGTCTTTTGTTAAGCAAGCAAAGAGCATTATCACTTTGGTTCAGACATTTCATAAAACACATACCGAACATGAAATGTCTAGAGATCTAGATTAGAGAGATCAAGTCTAAACTAGCATTGGGAACAAGAGATAAGCATATAACATGAATGATCTAACACTAAACACTCTAAATCATCACTTAATCACCTTAATCACTCTAACCCATGTATCCAAAAGGTAACCACTCACTAATATACATGATAAACTCAAAAACCATGGTTTCAAAGTTATTCATGATTAGTGATCCAGAATATCCAATAAACACAAGAGAATAAAATCAAAACAAACTAAGGTTGAATGTTTAATTAAAATGAGTATGTGTTTAGAGAGAAAAAACCAGATTATCCTTTAGATTAGGTTTACTCTATATGACTCCTAAACACCTAGTGGCCCCCATCAACAAGTATAAACACGAAGCGGGTGCTCGGGGTCGCAACAGATGGTCGCTCCAAGCTGCCGCAGGTGCGCTCTCTCGCTCCATGAAGTCGCTCTGGGTGCTTGCTTTGTTATCATGATTACGAGCGGGTGTCGTAACCCGCTCCAATTGGCTGTTGTGACACACTACGGGTGCCCTTCCCCACTCCACCTAGTTGCTCTGGAATCATCGTTTGAGATGAGAAATCGCGAACGAATGTACTGACCCACTCCAGGCAGTCTCTCTGAAGTAGAGCGGGTTCTATTCCCCGCTCCATATGCCTGCTCTACCATCGCCAAAATCAGCCAACTAGGAGTGGGTACCTCGAGCCGCAGTGATAGCCGTTCTGTCTCAGTGTGGGTGCCATCACCCGCAACGACGCCTCGCTCTCTTCATGTCTTCGCCAGAGCGGGTGACATGCCCTGCTGTCACTACCCGATCCACTCCTCTTGCTTGTTCAATGATCATTTTCTGCTCTTTACTTAATCAAAATTCCCCTAAACACCTCCAAGAACTCTAAAGGGTATTCCAGCACCTAATAAGGACTTATGTATGCAAATGAAACCTAGGAATACCTAAATGCTAATCTAAATGATCAAAATATACAAGAATGAAAGGTTAAAACAAGGTAAATGCTCATGATATTAACTCCCCCAAACTTGTCCTTTAGTTGTTCACAAGTAAACTTTCAAGTACAAGGTGAGGAAGAGATGAGAAGACGGGAGATCATTACCAAAAGATACTATTCAAAGCCATCAATGTGATATCCTTACAAAATCATACCAAATAACAAGAGAAAGACATCCTATCAAACTCTAAATTCTCTACGCATATCTCAACTCCTTGATCTTTTACACTCATCATCAAGACTTCACAAACAAGCCAATCAACCAGTTCTCACATTCATTAGACAGTAATCACAAGTGCACTCTTGCAAATGTGCACTCTTGCAAATGTGCAATTGGTCTTAATTATTTGGCTTGGTGAGGAATATGGCTTGAAGCTATGGTGATGGAAGAAGGTTACTCTCAAGAACAAGTAGTTTGACATTATGCATAATATATCTAAGAAAGAGAACAACTCATGCATACAATGCTCAATCCTCATTGTTCTACCCATTTCCTAGATACAAATCATCTCTACCCTTGATTTCCAATGTCAACCTCCCTTTCACTCACCCCAAAAACTCCAAAAACACCCAAGAACACTCTCACTTCTAGAACTCTTTGCTTCTTTTGTTTACTAAGGATTTCATTTCACTGCTTTTCTTAGATTTAGCTCTCTTTTTTTTTTCTTTTACCTACTCCTCTATTGGAATCTTTCTATTTTTTTTCTTAGGGATTTTATTTATTTTGACACTCTTTGAGCTAATCTTTTCTTTTTTTTGATCCCTAATAACTCATCATTTCTTTGGACTTTTTAGTTTGTTCTTTTCACTCACTTTTCTCTCAATCCTTCAAGATCAAACACTCAATACTCCCTTTCCATCCTATGAACTAGACAATCATGAGATTGTAAAGCTAGCAAGTAATGAGGATCAATCATTGTCGTTTCCAATACTCTCAACATTATGCACATCTCAAGCATTCAGAAAATACCTCACTCATCAAATTAATAATGGCTTGAAAGGAAGGTAGGGTTAAGGGTGTGGAGAACCATCTAAAGGAGAGATGGCCACTTGAGTTGCCAAATATTGGTGAAAGGGATTAAGACCAAATCATGTGTGTGTGAGGTAACCATGATCAAGCACAACAAGAACCCATAAGCAAGATAGATTAGGTTCATTAACTCAAGTAAGATTGGAGTTGGTTTTAAGGACCAAAGGAGTTTTCAAGGCTCGAAGTCTACAAGCTATCAAGAATATGCTCAGGCTACTTATTATGATTGAGAAGGATATCACATTAAGTTATTTGCATGATTTTTTTACAAGGTTTTCTCCCAATGCATGAATGTAATATATATGCTCTAGACTCAATCCTAAAATGCAAATAATGCAACTAAATGATTCTTTTGTATTTTTTTTTCTATTATTTTTTTGGATTTTCTATGCAAATAGGGATGTACAATGCAAGATTCAAAGAGATAAACCAAAAGAAACATTAGAGACTTGGAACATCCCCCAAACTTGAATTACACAGTCTATGTGTGTCCAAGAAAAAAGGGAGATATCAAAAACAAAGATGAAAAAAACTAGAGAATGATATGCACAAATGGGAAGGTGAAGAAGTACCTTTTTAGTAGCCGGGATTGAAGCAGAAGGCCTCATCCCATGTGTCATCGGGGAAGGTGGTGTAGTAGCCCTGTGGCTCACTTGCAATCTCGTCATCGTCTCCTCCATCATCAAAAGAATAAAAGGAAGGCGAGATGTTGCCTAAGTTTGACCGGGGAGCGACATGGTTTCTCCTTAGGCGCTCGAGCTGATCAGTTGTGAGTGGAGGGCCTAGTGACAGGGAAGGATTCTCGATTGGGTCATAGGGTTGAGGCTGGGGAGCTGAGGTGTCTCTCAAAATAAAATCTGCAGAACTTTACCCTGCTACTCCTCCCTTGACCAACAAATCGGCCACCATCTTCACGAACTGAGCAGAAGCCTTTGCTTGACTTTTCATTGTTTTCTTAAGCTCCTTGTAATTTGTCTTGAGCTTGTAGAATGCCCTGTCTTGAGCTTTGTTCCAACGCTGCAGCTAGCCAATATGGTCGTGAGCATCGCAGAGAGGACCTTGAGAAAGGGCTCCTGTATGCTGCTCAAAGTAGTAGCGGAGTGGACCATAGATGGGAGGAGGTGTCTTCTTGATGAGTACCAGCTCTCACTCTGCTCTCTTTCTATTAGGTTCAGTGATAGAATCCAGGGGGCCATGAGGTCCAAAGAAATCTTCTTGACCAATATCAAAACTGATGATTCCGCGATTCTCTAAGCTCGTGAGTTCTATGTTAGGAAGCACCAATTCCACTGGTTGACCGTGCATAAGATATGTGTAGACAATATTCCCTTGAAACCACCCACTAAGGTAAGTTTCAAGTCTCGGGTAAGAACCATCAATAAACCAGGGTCCCTTAGCATCATTCCCCAAGTCTATACCCTTGGCTATAAGCATATGGTTAATCAGGCCACCAATTCCCAACTGAGGAGTCTGATCAAAATTTGTCTAAACCCAATCCTTGTAGTACATAAGGCGCGTGACAAGGAAATCGACAATTTGAAAGTCCAAGTAGAGGTTATTAATTAAGTTTTAAATTATCTAAAAATTTATTAATAATAATTACAAGTTGATTTTATTTTTTAAATCTAATATTTAATTTGAATATTTATAATAAAAAAATTAATATTATTAAAAATCCAATAAATATTAAATTATTTAAAAATCCATAAAACATTATCTTGTTCATACAAACCACAACACAAACATAAAAACTATTAATCTACCACTATTAAACTTTCACAATCATCCCTAACATAAACATTATCATCATCAGAAGATTGATCATCCAAATCATCTACTTCTTGGACATGCAAAGGTGCACCACCTAAATCCTCTTTTGTTTCCAACTCATGATAACCTCTAGGTGGTGCTCTCATAACAACATACCAATTTGAACTATCGTCTTTCCTAGAGTAAACGTGTTTCGCTTGAGAAGGTAAAATGAATGGATCTTTCAAATAGACTACTTGGTTCATGTGAATGTTAACAAGAGTGAAGCTATCTTCTTCCTTCACACCATTCCATGTGTTGGCCTAGTTGCATCTAAACAATGGCACTTTGAACATGTGATAGTCCATAAGAAAAATATCCTTTATCACCATAATATGTAAGCATATCAGCGACTTGTCTCATATCTCGAGCACTTGATCTACACATTCTAAATGCTTCATAAGTTACTCCACTGTTCTGTGTCTTCCGCTTGACTGCATCTATATGAAAACGTTGCCCAGTAATGATGAATCCTTTATGTGTTAAAGCAACATATCTTGGTCCAAATGACAACCACCTTATCTACTTATAATGACTATTTGTTGTGTCCGAATGAATCTGCCGCAACAAATCAGAACATGATCATCAAAATACAAGCTAACTAGTCAACAAAAGTGCAAGCTAACCATGAGAACCAATCATCAAGCTACAAGCTAACCATTCATCAAAATACTAAAATATGGATATGTTCATTAAGCTACAAGTTAACTAGTCATCAAAGTACAAACTAACCACGAGAACCAATCATCAAGCTACAAGCTGACCAGTCATGAAAGTACTAAAATCTGGACATGTTCATTAAGCTACAAGCTAACCAGTCATCAAAATACAAGCTCATCAGTCATTACAATAATAATGAAGAAAAGAAGATAGAGTTGAAAACCTTTTTTTAAGCCATTATGCAAAATGCTCAGTATGTTTTTTCCATAACAAAGTTTCATTTCTAGCACATTGAGCATCATTAGCTTGTAACTATTCCAAATGCATCCTGATTATACATTAAACAACAATATATGAAAATGAAATTTTGATTAGAATAGATGAAACATAAAGAATAACGTACTCAAGAAAGGGATCCAAAGACGCCATGTTCATTATCACATAACGATGTGCAATGTCTCTATCTTTATCTGAAAGGGTAACCTCTATACCCTTCTGCAGAGGTCATCCTTCAACAACCATTCTGTCAGCCTCAATATCTTCATTACGAGTAACTGGTTCTTGAACTGGTATTGAATATTTAAGGAATTGTAAGCAAAATGCAACACATTCTCCAGCTAAATACCCCTCCGCCATACATGCTTCTGGCCTTGCATGTTTCTTAACAAAAGCCTTTAATGTTTTCATGTACCAATAACTCAGTCAAGAAATATGAATAATAGTCAAACATCATTGCAGGAAGTACATATATTGAAGCATATGAGTACATCAAACCTTTCGAAGGGATACATCCAGCAGAAGTGTACTGATCCTCCCAAACGTGCCTCTTTTGATAGATGTATTGGAAGATGGAACATGATATCAAAAAGGGGTAGAAGGAAGAAGCGCTCCAGTTGACAGATTGTTTCCACAAACTCTGTCTCCATTGATATTATTTTCTCCGGTCAATGATGCGCTGACACAACTCGTTGAAGTAACTGCATAATCTATTTATGGCTATCCTAGGACCCCTATGTAACAACATTCTCAATGTAGTTGGTACAAAGTTATGTACTTGCACATGATGATCATGCGGTTTTAAACTACCAATATTTGGAGGGTTAACTGAAACAATGTTCGCAATATTACCACAATAACCATCAGAACCTCTAAAATTAGATAACCTTTGGCAGAAAATTGTCTTCTCTTTCTTCGATAACCAGTAGGCAGCTGAAGGTAAGTATATTTTATTTCCTCTCTTCTCTGTGTGCAAGTGATTTCTGATTCCAATATCTTCTAAGTCTTTTCTTGCTTTCAACCCATCTTTTGACATAGCACTTTACATCAAGAGAGACAATATAGCATCCAACACATTCTTTTCTACGTTCATAACATCAATATTTTGACGAACATGCAACTCCTAACACATTAAACAAGAAACTGTTAGGCATATTCATATACAACAATCAGATAATATAGGTCAGTTACTATAGTTTACCTTCTAGTAAGGTAGTTCAAAGAATATTGATCTCTTCTTCCACCGCCATAGATCATTTGATTCTTCACACTCTTCTTCTTGAACCATCTCATCATCTTCCAACTCTGGTCTTTTCCTGTTTTTTTTCTTTATCTAGAGGTCTTCCAAAATCATTCCTTAACAGCTTGTAGTGTCTCATATATCTCAGCGCCATTTTGTATCCTATTTGCATTCCCTTCCTCCACAGGGTTGTCAAACCAAGCCTTTTTATATCTATGACGATGGCCAGGCTGTAGTCTCTTTCTATTTCCCATGTAGTCAAACTTGCGGCTAAACTTAAGCCACCTAGAAGGTGTATCCTTTCCGCATACATTGCAGGCTTGTTTCCCCTTCACTTTACATCCAGACAATATTCCTAAGGCTGGATAGTCAGTAATACTCCAAAGAATCAAGACTCTAAGTTTGAAATTCTCCTTCGCAAATGAGTCATACACTTCAATAGCCTCAACCCACAAATCTTTTAAATAGTCTATATTTGGTGCTAGGAAAACATATATGTTATTACAAGGAGCTGTTGGACCATGGATCAACAAAGTCAACATCAATTCTCAGCCTTCATACACGTACTTGGAGACGTGTTATAGTTCACTAACAACACTGGCCATGTGATATGATTGGTGTTTTGCATGGACAAAGGGTTCATCTCATCTGTAGAAATTCCAAGTCAAAAATTCCTTGGTCCAGTAGAAAAGTCTGGCCATTTATCATTCAGTTGTACCCAAGAGATAGAATCAACCAGGTGTCGCATTGTACCATCTTTAGTGGCATTGGTATAGTGCCAACGCAGATCTTCAGCCATCCTTTGTGAACTAAATATCCTCCAAATCTGTCCTTGATTGGAAAATGTCTAAGGACCTTTGCCGGAATCCCAACCTTTATATCATTATTGTGACTATCCATTTCCCATCTTGAAACTTTGCATCTTGGACAGCTTTCTAGCTTCTCATACTCCTTCCTATATAATATGCAATCATTCTTGCAAGCATGAATATTGTCATAGCCGAACCCAAATATTTTCAGAAATTTCTTGTTTGCAGCTAAACTCTTGGGAAGAACATTGTATTCAAGTAGCATATCCTCAAGTAAAACCAACAGCTGACCAAAGTAGTTTTCCGACACACCACTTTTAACCTTGAATCTGTAAAGTCCCATGATTTCTGAAACCTTCGTGTGTTTGATACAATCTTGGTACAATGGCGTTTGAGTGTCTCTTAACTTTTTCCTAATTTCAGTGTTCTCTGGTCATTCATCATCATCATTTGTCTCTACCCCATTGTCATTCGTCTGATTTGGACCACCTTCATCCATAGAGAATGCTATCTTAAAAAAATTAAATGCCTTTGTTTCATATTCAAGAACATTGTCTTATGCAGAATCTCTTCTTTATACTTCGTATACTTCTTATCCATACCTCTAATCACCAGATGCTCCACTATTTTATCTACTAACTGATGGATTAGATTGCGGCAGTCTCTATAAGGGCATAGCATTCCAGAAAGATTTCCCAATCTTCTTGCTGACGAATTCACGAAATTAGTTGCTCCTTCTGAGTACTCGTGACTATTCCTACAAGAATCAAAAAAAGAATCTTTTGATATATGTATTGAAAGGTGGAACATGATATCAAAAAGGGATGGAGGGAAGAAGCACTCCAGTTGACAGATTGTTTCCACAAACTCTGTCTCCATTGATATTAGTTTCTCCGGGTCAATGATGCGCTGACGCAACTCGTTGAAGTAACTGCATAATCTATTTATGGCTATCCTAGGACCCCTATGTAACAACACTCTCAATGTAGTTGGTACAAAGTTATGTACTTGCACATGATGATCATGCGGTTTTAAACTACCAATATTTGGAGGGTTAACTGAAACATTGTTCGCAATATTACCACAATAACCATCAAAACCTCGAAACTTAGATAACCTTTGGCAGAAAATTGTCTTCTCTTTCTTCGATAACCAGTAGGCAGCTGAAGGTAAGTATATTTTATTTCCTCTCTTCTCTGTGTGCAAGTGATTTCTGATTCCAATATCTTCTAAGTCTTTTCTTGCTTTCAACCCATCTTTTGACATAGCACTTTACATCAAGAGAGACAATATAGCATCCAACACATTCTTTTCTACGTTCATAACATCAATATTTTGACGAACATGCAACTCCTAACACATTAAACAAGAAACTGTTAGGCATATTCATATACAACAATCAGATAATATAGGTCAGTTACTATAGTTTACCTTCTAGTAAGGTAGTTCAAAGAATATTGATCTCTTCTTCCACCGCCATAGATCATTTGATTCTTCACACTCTTCTTCTTGAACCATCTCATCATCTTCCAACTCTGGTCTTTTCCTGTTTTTTTTCTTTATCTAGAGGTCTTCCAAAATCATTCCTTAACAGCTTGTAGTGTCTCATATATCTCAGCGCCATTTTGTATCCTATTTGCATTCCCTTCCTTCACAGGGTTGTCAAACCAAGCTTTTTTATATCTGTGACGATGGCCAGGCTGTAGTCTCTTTGTACTTCCCATGTAGGCAAACTTGCGGCTAAACTTAAGCCACCTAGAAGGTGTATCCTTTCCTTATACATTTCAGGCTTGTTTGCCTTCACTTTACATCCAGAAAATATTCCTAAGGCTGGATAGTCAGTCATACTCCAAAGAATCAAGACTCTAGGTTTGAAATTCTCCTTCGCAAATGAGTCATACACTTCAATAGCCTTAGCCCACAAATCTTTTAAATAGTCTATATGTGGTGCTAGGAAAACATATATGTTATTACATGGAGCTGTTGGACCATGGATCAACAAAGTCAACATCAATTCTCAGCCTTCATACACGTAGTTGGAGACGTGTTATAGTTCACTAACAACACTGGCCATGTGATATGATTGGTGTTTTGCATGGAGAAAGGGTTCATCCCATCTGTAGAAATTCCAAGTCAAAAATTCCTTGGTCCAGTAGAAAAGTCTGGCCATTTATCATTCACTTGTACCCAAGAGGTAGAATCAAGCGGGTGTAGCATTGTACCATCTTTAGTGGCATTGGTATAGTGCCAACGCAGATCTTCAGCCATCCTTTGTGAACTAAATATCCTCCAAATCTGTCATTGATTGGAAAATGTCTAAGAACCTTTGCCGGAATCCCAACCTTTATCTCATTATTCTGCTTATCCTTTTCCCATCTTGAAACTTTGCATCTTGGACAGCTTTCTATCTTATCATACTCCTTCCTATATAATATGCAATCATTCTTGCAATCATGAATATTGTCATAGCCGAAGCCAAATATTTTCAGAAATTTCTTGTTTGCAGCTAAACTCTTGGGAAAAACATTGTATTCAAGTAGCATATCGTCAAGTAAAACCAACAGCTGATCAAATTAGTTCTCCGACACACCACTTATAACCTTGAATCTGTAAAGTTCCATGATTTCTGAAACCTTCGTGTGTTTGATACAATCTTGGTACAATGGCGTTTGAGTGTCTCTTAACTTTTTCCTAATTTCAGTGTCCTCTGGTGATTCATCATCATCATTTGTCTCTACCCCATTGTCATTCGTCTGATTTGGACCACCTTCATCCATAGAGAATGCTATCTTAAACAAATCAAATGCCTTCGTTTCATATTCAAGAACATTGTCTTCTGCAGAATCTCTTCTTTATACTTCTTATACTTCTTATCCATACCTCTAATCACCAGATGCTCCACTATTTTATCTACTAACTGATGGATTATATTGCGGCAGTCTCTACAAGGGCATAGCATTCCAGAAAGATTTCCCAATCTTCTTGCTGACGAATTCACAAAATTAGTTGCTCCTTCTGAGTACTCGTGACTATTCCTACAAGAATCAGAAAAAGAATCTTTTGATATATGTATTGAAAAGTGGAACATGATATCAAAAAGGGATGGAGCGAAGAAGCGCTCCAGTTGACAGATCGTTTCCACAAACTCTGTCTCCATTGATACTAGTTTCTCTGGGTCAATGATGCGCTGACACAACTCGTTGAAGTAACTGCATAATCTATTTATGGCTATCCTAGGACCCCTATGTAACAACCCTCTCAATGCAGCTGGTTACAAGTTATGTACTTGCACATGATGATCATGCGACTTTAAAGTTGGTAGATTCAGACAAAAGAAGTTAGCTTTCTTTCAATCGGCGAATACAAGTGAGCTTGACAGATTTTAGGTTATACTCTGGCATCCAAATCCACGACTTATCCATTTGCTTTCTTGCAATCGTCGAAAACAAGTGAAAGAACGAGAGATTCATTGTGAATCAAAGCCATTAGGGTTTGTTCAAATCAAAGCTCGCGAGACATAACACGATTTGTTTTGAAATTTTTGGCCGCAAAAAGAGACAAAAAATGAACGGCTCAGATCAAAGCTCTCTATACAAATCAAGGGTTTATTATTAATCCGTCTACAATAAGAAAGAATGGCTCATATCGAAGTTGGCGAGACACATCCATCGACGTATGACTCGCCACGTCTGCAATCTTGGAGGTTACTCCTCATTGGCTTAGAGTATTAATTTCGTTTGAAATAAAAACATTAACATATAAAATTGGTTATCAAGCAAAAAAAATATAAATTAAATCTTAAAAAATATATATTTTAAATATTATTTCTTACAAATATAAAATTTTTATAAGAGTTTTTATAAAATTCAACAATCTAACTCATATGTTCATACACACTAAAACATAGTTGTATGTACAAAGGCTTTAGGGTATAGGGTTTGAACAAAAGAGTTTCTATGAAAATTTTAACTAATGAGTTTTATGAAATTAAGATTACAATATCATTATGATTACAAAAATCTGAAATCAAAAACAATAAGGGTATATGGTAGATGGTTTGAAGTTTAGGGTTTAGGGTTTTAACTATAGAGTATAGGGTTTTAATTTTTAAAGTTTATGGTCTAATGAAACTTATGTACTTATTGTTTTGATCACACACAAGCTTATATCATAATATTATACATTATTTGTTTTTGTTTGTGAACTTATTCAAACTAGCTAGACATAATATTACGATTTCGTGTAAAACCGCGAGTGGGCTTTTAACCTTGTTTTAGACCTTCTTGCGCCGTTTTTCGACTTAAGCGTTTTTACGATTTATCGAAAGAGTGCTTCCGAAAAGACGTCGATTCCGAAGAGAGTTTGAATTTCTTGTAGAGTGGAGACAACTTTAGGTGTTTAGTTAACCGTTGCCATTTTACACGATCAATTCGAGCTTTGTATGAGGAAACGAGTTCTTGCGGTAAATTTCCAACTGCAACTCCGACTGAGACGAAACAAGAGCGAGTTCGATCCGACTTCAAAGAAGGGAGCTACGAGGACGGGATGAAGATGGATTGGTTGATCCAACTCGCCGAACGGGCGATTTGGGCTGCTTGGTCGGTCCAACTCTCACGTTCAGCGAGTCAGACTATTGAGCTTGATAGTCGTGTCGTTGTTTTGATGCTTGGGGATCCGTTTGTCCGAGGCCCAGAGTAGCCTTTCTCGAAGACTTATCGTGCGAACCTTGTTTCAGAGTTCATACGAAACTCGGTTTCAGAGTTCATACGAAACTCGGTTTCGATTTTCTCGCTCTTCTATTTTTCAAAATATTATCTTTCTCTTTTCAAAAAGAACATTTCCCAGGAAGTTTCTGACGTTGATTCCGCCGTAACCGATTTCGACCTCAACAAAGACCTGGTCTCCAGCACTGAACTCACTTTTCAAAATCTTTTTGTCATGAAGAGCTTTTGTTTTTTCCTTGTAGATCGCTATGCTATCATAAGCATCCAGACGTATCTCATCAAGTTCACTCATTTGAATCAGTCTCTTCTCTTGGACTTTCTTCATGTCAAAATTGAGAAGTTTAACAGCCCACAAAGCTTTTTATTCAAGCTCCACCGGGAGGTGACAAGATTTTCCATGGACAAGATTGAATGGTGTGATTCCCAAATGAGTTTTACAGGCTTTCCTATAAGCCCATAGTGCATCATCAAGCTTGATGGACCAATCTTTCTTTGTTAACTGTCTTTTCTAGGATGGATTTGATTTCTCTGTTTGAGATATCCACTTGACTGAGGATGGTATGGAGTTTCCACTTTGTGTTTCAAACCATTCTTCTTAACAACATTCTCAAACAGTCTGTTGATGAAATGGGAGCCTCCATCACTGATCACAACTCTAGGAACTCCAAACCTTGGGAAGATGATGCTCTTGAACATCTTGAGAACAACTTTAGCATCATTGGTTGGAATTTCTATATCTTCCATCCATTTTGACACATAGTCAACAACCACAAAGATGTATGTGTTATCAAAAGAGGATGGGAATTCAACTTCCAAAATAGGGTTTTGAGGCATCTTATTCCTCTTGGTAATGTTTTCTCTTCTCTGGCATGAATTACACCTTGAGATAAAGTCTTGTGTGTCTTTGAACATGTGTGGCCACCATAATCCAGCTTGTAGAACCTAAGCAACAGTCTTGAAGGTAGCAAAGTGACCACCATAGGATGAACCATGACAATGTGCAAGGATCCCTTCATTCTCTTCTTCAGCCACTACCCTTCTATAGAGTTGATCCCTACAAAGTATGTAGAGATAAGGTTCATCCCAATAACACCTCTTCACATCCTTATAGAACGTCTTCTTAGCATTGCCCTCATGTCCCAAAGGCTCACTACCACAAGCTAAGTAGTTCACCAAATCAGCATACCAAGGCTCCTTCTCTTCGGTTGCCTTAACCTCTTCATGTTTCTTACAGTCTCACAAAGCTTCATAATTGCCCTGATAGCCATAACCGGCTCCTCTAGAAGACCTTCATCAATGAGGATACCACAGTCAACTCTCATCCGATATAAATGATCAGCTACATCATTCTCAACTCCAGGCTTGTCCTTGATGTCAAGATCAAAATATTGTAACAACATAAGTCACCTCAACAATCTTGGCTTAGTATCTTTCTTGACAAAAAGGTGTCTTAATGCAGCATGATTAGTGTAGACAATCACCTTGGAGCCTACCAAGTAGCTTCTAAACTTCTTAAAGACAAACAATATAACAAGAAGCTCTTTCTCAGTTGTGGCATACTTCATTTGAGAATCATCAAGAGTCCTACTTGCATAGTAGATCACATTGGTCTTCTTGTCTTTCTTCTAACCTAGGACTGCTCCCACATCATAGTCACTAACATCACACATGATCTCAAAGAAAAGATTTCAATCTGGTGGTTGAATAATGGGAGCACTGATGAGTTTACTCTTCAGCTTCTTGAAGGCTTCAAGACACTCCTCATAAAAGTTAAAGATAGCATCCTAGCATAACAACTTTCTCAATGGTCTAGCTATCTTTGAGAAGTCATTGAGGAACCTTCTATAGAACCCGACATGACCCAAAAAGCTTATAATATCTTTCACTGATCTTGGTGGAGCCAAACCAACCATCACATCCATCTTCGACTTGTCCACTTCAATGTCCTTCTCTAAAATCTTGTGTCCCAACATAATTCCTTCCTTGACCATGAAGTGGCACTTTTCTCAATTAAGCACAAGGTTGTCTCTTCATATCTTTGCAAAACCCTGCACAAGTTAGAAGAACACACATCAAAGGAAGATCCATACACATAGAATTCATCCATAAAGACCTCCACAACATCCTCAATAAGATCCGAAAATATCGACATCTTTGCTCTTTGGAAAGTTGCTGGTGCATTACGTAACCCAAATGGCCTCCTTCAAGAAGCAAAGGTACCGTAAGGACAAGTGAATGTTGCCTTTTCCTGATCATTATGATGTATGGGTATATGGAAGAATCATGAGTATCCATCAAAGAATAACTAATAGGGATGATTTGCAAGTCTATCTAGCATTTGGTCAATGAATGGCAATGGAAAGTGATCTTTTCTAGATGCAATATTAAGTTTTCGGCAATCAATGTACATTTTATGAATTGTTATTGTTCTTTTGGGTATGAATTCATCATTAGCATTCCTAATGACAGTGATATCACACTTCTTCGAAACTACATGCACAAGAGATACCCAAGTACTATCCGAAATAGGGTAAATCACACTGACATCTAAGAGTTTAAGAATCTCTTTCTTTACAACATCCTTCAAGTTGAGATTCAACCTTATTTGATGCTCTATAGAAGTCATTGATTCATCCTCTAAATGGATTATGTGCATACACAGAGAGGGTGATATCCCCTTGATATCTTCAAGTTAGTAGCCAATTGCTTTTTATTCTTTTTAAGCCCAATTAAAAGTGTAGACAATTCATTTGCATTTAGTTGGGTACTCACAATGACAAGATAGGTGTTATTAGTACCAAGAAAGACGTACCTTATACCAAGTGGAAGAGGTTTAAGCTCCACTTTGGGTGCCTTGAGCTCACTCCAATAAGCTTGCTGACGATCCTCTTGTAGATTAACTAACGCAACCTTGTAGACAGCTTGAGGCAGCTCCTGAAAGTTGTCTACTCCAATCAACTCCTTGTGCGAGTTTTGCATCCTCAAATACCCAATGATCTCCTTGTGTTCAATCACTTGGACTTTTCTATCAACTGTTAGAGCATGTATTAGAGAGTCCTCAAGTGACATCTCTTCAAGGAAATCATCAGCTAGAGCATCCATGGCCTCAATATAGTATACATGGCCTTGGATATTAGGTTTCTTCATCACCTCCTTGACATCAAAGTGAAGAGTGTTTCCTTTTCCAAGATGAAGATCAATATTGCCTTCTCTAATATTCACAATGGCACCAACAGTGGCTAATAATGGTCTTCCCAATATCAAAGGGTCTTTAGGCTCTTCATCCATTTCAAACACCACAAAATCAGCAGGCGCTTCACAATTTCCAATCATCACTGGTAGATCTTCCAAGATGCATACATGGAGCTTCACAGAGTGATCAGCTAACACTAGAGAGATTCTACACTTTTTGTAATGTGTAAAACCGAACTTCTTTGCAATGGACAAAGACATAAGTCTAACACTTTCTCCTAGGTCACATAGATATCTCTCAAAGGACAATGGACCAATATCACAAGGTAAAGTGAAGCTTCATGGATATTCAAGCTTCTTTGGAACAGTCAACCTTTGGATAATAGCACTACACTCATGAGTAAGAACCATCATGCATTCCATCTCCTTGTTCTTTAGAGTTATAGCATCTTTCATGAACTTGCTATATTGAGGAATCAACATGAAGGCATCAATAATGGGCATAGTAATCTGAACCTCGCTCATTTGCTTCTCAAAGAGTGCCTTATACTTCTCCAAAAGTTGCTTCTTGAATCTACCTGGAAAGGGAAACTTTGACTCATAAGGAAGTGGAGTGAATGTTGCTTGTGTTGAGGAAGTAGTAGCTTCATGATTGTTCACAGCCTTCTTCTCTTCACCAACCTTTCCTTTGCCCTTAGCTTCAACTATCTTATCCATGATCTCCTCATTGGTCTTCTCATCAACAATCACAACCTCATCCTCTAGATTGATGGCCACCTCCCCACCTTGTTTTTCATCATCCTTGAGGAGAACTCTTGAAGGTAACTCTCTACCACTTCTTAATGTGATTGAGTGCATTGTCTTCTTAAGATTTTGCTCAAATTTTCCAGAAAGTAGTCCAATAGGCCTTTTAGAGTTAGAGATCATGGTAGCAAATTGATTCTCAAAGGCCTTGAACTTGTTATTTAGCTCATTGTAGCTTCTATCAATCTTTGTGTGGATGTTCTTCAGTTCATCTCCAATAGTTTTTTCATTTCTTGCTTGAGATTCTAGAAGGTGCTTGAACATAGATTTCACATTTGTATCTCAAGGTTGAGCTTATGAAGAGCTTTCTTGAGCTTGAGTAGACTGATTTCCCTTAGAGGGGAAATCTGGAGGATAAGATTGCTTGGTTGGGTATCCACTTTGCTGGTTGTTATAGAAGAGTTTTTGTTGGTAATGTTGGATATTGAGGCTTATTTTGGTATGGGTTTTGGTACTGAAATTTGGGCTCCTTCTTGTACCATTGACCATAAACATTAATGAAGCACAACTCTTGTTTTCCTTTCCAAACCCTCAACTTCATTAACCTGAAAAGTTTCTTTCTTGACCATGCTTGCCAAATAAGTTCACCTTCTCTTGTTTTTCTCTATCTAAAACGAATATGTCTAGCTTGTATTAGAGAGACTTCAGCTTTTTTCTTGTGTAGGATTCATCACCACTCCCACCTCGGTTTTTCCTATCACAATCATTCATTATACACTGATTCACTTTGTGCCATATTGTCAACAAGTGCCATGCCATCTTGAGCAGTTCTTTCTAAGAAGAAACTATTGCTGGCTGTATCAAACATGCTTCGATACTTAGGCAAAGCTCCACAATAGAAAGTGCTCAGTAGACTCTAATTAGTGAAACCATGGTGAGGGTATTGTGACAAGAATCCCTTAAACCTTTCGCGAGCTTCCCAAAATCCTTCTAAGTTCTTTTGCTGGAATCCTGAGATTGCATTCCTTAGCTTGGCTATACTTGATATGGAGAAGAACTTGTTGAAGAAAGCCTTTTTGAAATCATCCCATGTTTCAATAGATGATCTTGGTAAATTCTTCTCCCACGTATGAGCTTTATCTCCCAAATAAAAAGGGAATAGCCCCAACTTAAAAGCATCCTCTGAAATGCCATTGATCTTCATTGTGCCACACAACTTGTCAAAGTTATCTAAATGATCCAAAAGATCCTCCAAAGCAAGCCCATGATACTTGTTGCTCTGGATCATGTTGATCAAGCTGAATTTTATTTCGAAGTTTTTTTTCTCTGCAGATGGAGGTCTAATACCCGCCCTATTCCCATGGATGTTGGGCTGATCATATGTTCCAATCGCCTTAGCTTGGCGTGGATGGTGTTGTAGCCAAATATTTGCAGCTCCTTGGCCATTTCCATCCTGAGCTCTCCCTTGAGGAACTCCTTGAGGGGTTTTCCATGGTTTTCAGCTCCGTAGACATTTTCTTGATGAGGGTTATCATGATCGTCATCCATTTCTAACCCCAATCTTTCCAAATGACTCAGTCCCTCTTCTCTTCTCTTTCTTTCCAATTCTCATTTTCTCTCAAAAGCCATGATGTTGTTTACTCTTGGAACAAGGTTTATTGGTCCTCTACTCCTCAAGTTCATGCACCTTCTGATTCAAATAGAAATGAAGAAAGAGTATCAGTATACAAATAAAAGAAAATAAGACTTAGTCGCAAGCAATGACTAAATATCACTGTCACAATCAACTTAGAACTGGCAACGAACCAAATTTGATAAATGATTTTACTATATCCTAATCAAAGTAGCATAGATGAGTGTCAATCGAATCCTAAGTGACAGGTGCAATGAGAATGCAAGTGCGTGCTTAATCTAAGTGCAACCAAGATTTCAATGTGAACAAGTAACAAGTGGCTAAGAAACAAGTAAACAATTAAAACTTTCAATCAAATGAGAGGGAGGATCCATGGGCAAGGGTATTGACTTTGGGTGACTGAGATCTAACCTCGAGTGCTAATACAAACAAGCAATCAAGTTCTATAAGCCTAGACACAATCATTAAACTAGTTCTTTGTCTAGATAAGAGTTTATTTTCTATCAATCACTAAACATCAAATGTCTTTGGTTTAGTTTAATTAAGCAATCATTGAGAACATGTCTACTAACTATCTAAGCTTTCTTAACATCAAATGTCTTTGGTTAAGCAAACAAAGAGCATTATTACTTTGGTTCAAACATTTCATCAAACACCTTTCGGGCATGAAATATCTAGAGATCTAGATTAGAGAGATCAAGGCTAAACTAGCATTGGGAACAAGAGATAAGCATAGAACATGAATGATTTAATACTAGACACTTTAAATCATCATTTAATCACCTTAATCACTCTAACCCATGAATCTAAAAGGTAACTACTTACTAATAGACATAGTAAACTCAAAAACCATGAATGATTCAAAGTTAATCATGATTAGTGATCCAGAATATCCAATAAACATAAGAGAATAAAATCAAAAGAAACTAAAGGTTGAATCTCTTACCAAAATGGGTATGTTTTTAGAGAGAAAAACCAAATTATCCTTTAGATTAGGTTTAGAGAATATTTATATGACTCCTAAAAACCTAGCGGGCCCTGTCAACAAGCCTGAAAGGGTCCAAAAAAACATAAGAATTCGACCAACTATAAAACACGGAGCGGGTGCTCGGGGTCGCAACAGATGGTTGCTCCAAGCTGCCGCGGGTGTGCTCTCCCGCTCTATCAGGTCGCTTTGGGTGCTTGCTTTGTTATCGTGATTGCGAGCGGGTGTCGTTACCCGCTCCAACTCGCAGCTGTGACACACTGCGGGTTCCCTTCCCCGCTCCACCTAGTTGCTCAGAAATCATTGTTTGAGCTGAGCAATCGCAAACGGATGTACTAACCCACTCCAGCCAATTTCTCTAAAGTAGAGCGGGTACTCTTCCCGCTCCATATGTCCACTTTACCATTGCCAAGATAATCCAACTACGAGTGGGTACCTCAAGACACTGTGATAGCCCGTTCTGTCTAAGCACGAGTGCCATCACCCGCAACGACGCCTCGCTCCCTTCATGTCTTCGCTAGAGTGGGTGACATGCGCCGCTGTCACTGTCATGTTCCCGATCCTAGCCAGGATCGTTGGGACGGACCATGGTACAAGAAGATGTACCAGAAAGGCCTTAGGGTCTAACCACGAAGTATCATGGTCCGGGAAGTAGGTTGAGTGCATCAGGAAGCTGAGACTTAACCAGGAAAGGATGGAAATGAGCTTAACGCAGCTAGAAGGCGTAAGGGAGAGCTCAAAACAGTTCAGGACAGCTTAAGGCAGCTCGACCAAGCTCCGGGTAAGCTCCAGGTAGCTCCGGGAAGCTTAGGGGAGCTGGACAAGAGTATAGACAGCTGGACGATGCGCGGATGAAGCATGGACCAGCTCGGAAGAAGCTCGACCATCTAGGAGAAACTTGGAGGTAGCTCACTCAATGTTTTATCAGCTAGGTGAAGCTCGATGAAGTGAATGATAAGAATGGATCATGAGAAAACTAAGTCTAGGTCTGGAAATAGACCAAGGGACTTAGAAGGATTGAATATGATGAAGATATCAAGTTGTACGAAGTGTATCACAGCTGGGTGATGCGAACAAGAAGCTCAACCAGCTGGACGAAGCTCACTTGGAGCTCAGGTAGAGTGTGTCAGCTCCCTGATCTGGATGGACTAGCTCACTCAGCTGGGTCAGCTGGGGATCAGCTCATCTCAGCTAGACGGAGTGTTAAGGTCTCGGGCAGTTGGACCGGTCTGGGCCGTGGTCGGCCCGGCCGGTTGGGTCTTATGGTCCGGCCATTGGGCCAATGGCTTGGGAAGTGTATGGGCTCAGTCCAAGGACTTCTGGAAGGGTCCAGGATCACCTAGGAACTTCTATATGGCAGTTATAGGCGAATGGATACAAGGGGAGGCAGTTATGGCCGAAAGGATGCGATGGGCCAAAAGGTGCCCATTTGCCCACCAAAAGGTGTCTCCTTGGCCAGGGAAGTTATCCACGCCTTCTCCTTTATATAGAGGACCCTGGGCACGAAAATAACCATCATTTTCCATAGGAAAAAACAGAGGTACAAGTCGTGGGACAGAGAGACAAAAGGATAGACAGAAATCTGCTTAAAGGTGGATATGGTGGAGATTAAGCAAGAAGAAGAGGAGGATCGTTTGGGGAAGGCAAGGCCGACTGGAGTGGATCCCAGAGGCACGCCTGAGACTCCTTATACATCCTGGAAATAAGGGAAAATACAGAGACATGGTCGGAATCAACAATCAAAGACCAAGAGTGGTGAGAAGACAACAAAGAGGCAGTTTTGGGAAAGATCAGTGGAAAAGTTATGAACGACCCATTGATGAGTTTTGATCCGTTTTGTTGACATCAAAAGCAGAGTCTTAGAACACATGAAAATGGTCAGAGAAGGAGAAGGATCGTGTCCAGAAGGATCGATCATCTAAGGTCAGTGGTGTGGATCATGTAAACCAAGGGCATGGACCATTGTGTGAGAACATGTGGTTTATGATCTCTGGAACTCTGATCACGCCTATTTCTGTTTGTCTACTTCTTATATCTTCCTCTCCTGATATGTTTATGAGAGTTTGGTGATCAGAACGGTCTTCCCATGGACCAAGCACAAGGCTGGTTCCATTGGACAGTTTATCGGCCAGAAATGGGTTTCATGATCCCAAACTACTCTATATGTGTTTGTTTAGCTTGAAAACTTGAGGATAGATGTTTTAGGATTTATAAGAATTATTGGAAAATACTAGACACGATTTGGACTTGATTTGCTCAAAAACCATATTTTGGTCTATGGGCTGTTTGGGTCGGATCTTAGGGTTCGGGGCGGTTTCTGGTGAATCCGAGAGAGAGAGAGAGAGAGAGAGAGAGAGAGAGAGAGAGAGAGAGGGAGAGAGGGAGAGAAAGAGAGAGAGGGGGAGAGAGAGAGAGAGACAGAGAGAGAGACAGAGAGAGAGAGAGAGAGAGAGAGAGAGAGAGAGAGAGGGAGAAAGGGAGAGAGAGAGAGAGAGAGAGAGAGAGAGAGAGAGAGAGAGAGAGAGAGAGAGATAGCATCTTCAATGGTTTAACAGAAAGAGATTAAAAGTTGAATGGTTGAAGAAGGCGTTAGATGAGATAGCACATGGAGTGAAAAGTGGCGTGTATCACCCCCTATTTTATGGTTTACCGGTTACCATCCCAATATACCTAACTCAATATGTAAGTACCTTATTTTAATTTTTATATTAGATTAATACAATAGATATTTAGTGATTTATTATTCAGTTTGTTGTTAACTCTATCCAATTACATATAGTTAGATATATCTGAACTATTAAACACGTAAGTTAGAAATATCACAATAAAACAAACCGTAAATCTATACTATAATAAAAGGGGGATATAAGAGGAGATTAGGCTGTCCACGACATCAAAATTTCAGCCAGTAATAATCTAGCTTTCTGCCACTCTGTCATGGACCTCATTTCTATCGGGCTTGAAAATCGATTATGTTCGTGGCCCGTATTGTGGTTCTCATTTTCTTGGTGGCCCGTATTGTGTTCTCATTTTCTTGGTGGCCTGTATTGTGGTTTTCATTTTTATTTGCGTTTTCTTGGCCCATATTGCACATCGATTATGTTGTTTGGGCTTGTGGAGAATTAGGTCATCGCTTGAGGGTTTCATTATCGAGTTTTGCAAGTCTCGCCGATTCCATCTCTTCGCCTCCTTGCCTCCTCTCTTCTTCTATACATCGGTTTCGAAACCGATGCTTTCACCACGTTCTGATTCTATCTCTTCGCCTCCTTGCTTCCTCTCTTATTCTCTTAATTGGTTTCGAAACCAAAACTCTTCTTCACGTTCCGATCATCCCGCCTACTAGCCATCAAAACTTTTACACGCCATTAATGGTCTCTGTTCATCTTCCTTCCCACCTATTTTGTTATAAAAACCCATCCCTTTCACCCTTAACTGTTCTATTCCATAAATCTTCCGCTAGCGATATCAATGGATCCGAAAGCCAATTCCGCAAACTCCGTTGACTGCATGTAGAAGAAGAGGAACGAACGCCCCTCCGCGGTCACTCGGAAGCCATTTTCCAAGAACGATGGTTCATCCACCCCGACGGAGATAAAACGACACTGTTCCGGTCAAGTCCATGTATCCTTCGTGGTTTCTCCCAAGCCTCACGGGAAGGCAGCTGTTTCCGATGATGCCGGTGCCGACTTCATCTTCTTTACCGACGTCACACCGGGGCCACACGAAGCTGAGTTGCGGTTTCGTCTCATCCATCATTGGGAGGCCCGGAACCCGAGATCAAAAACTTTGATTGGAGAGGAGATGCTCCTCATCGATGAGAAGGTGATTCTATCCTTTTCTCTGTCTTTATTTCATAGTTTATTTTTTCCGTAATCGAAAGTGTTTTGTTTGGTCGTACTAGGCATATTGATATCTTTCATTGTTGATTAGTTTAGTTTGTTGTTTAGTTTAGTTTGTGATTAGTTGGGGTTGATTATCTTTACTGTTCCATCCGGATAGTCTATATTTGGTGGTCGGTTATATAGTGTGTTTTAGCATATTCATAATAGATTATCAAGTCTTAGTTTCTAAATCAATTTTATTTTGTTATCTTCATATTTGTTTTGAAACAATAGCATTTGTGGTTTCTGTTGATTATGGTTGCTATTCCATTCGATTAGTCTAGGTATTCTTGGTTTGATATAGTTTCAGTTTTAGCATATTCATAATACATTATCAAGTCTTGGTTTGTAAACAATATCGTTCTGTTGATTAGGTTGTTTAGTTTGCTGGTTCCTAACATTTTTTCTTCTCTGTATGTTTAACAGGGAACTGCAATTCAAGGGTTTATCCCAGTGGGACGGGTTGATGCTCTACTCCCTTACTTGAAATCCGGTTCTGTCTATAAACTCAACAACTTTTTTGGATCCAATAGCAAGAGCCAGTTCCGAGTTGCGGATCATAATGTCATTGTGACATTCACGTGGAATTATGTGGTAACCCCTATAGAGCATTGTCCGGTTCAAATTCCTGAAGATAGGTTCCGCTTCCATGGTTACGATGAGTTCGAAGTCAATTGCGACCAGAGAGGGGACCTTTATGGTAGGCAGTCTTTTATTACTGATATTAGTTGTTTGTTTTTTGTATGGTTTGGTCTTAACATAGATTTCCTTTTTCAGATTATGTAGGTCATATGAAATTAGTGAGTGGGCAGACTATAGCAGACAGCCCCACGCTTGATGAGGTCGCCATTTCAGAGAAGCGGCACATCTTGGTTCATGTTCAGACATATGAGTAAGAATAGTGTTCCTTAATACATACTTTATTTCTATAATTAGTAACTCGTGTTCTTGATTTGATGTAGTGGTCCAGTGATGAAGCTGTACATATGGGACAAGGCTGCAACAGATTTCTGTCAGAAGTTCAAGGCTTATGGTAGCACTCTGAGTGTTCTCTTGGTTACCACAGTTAATCCAAAGCGTCTAGGAGGTTAGTAGTTCAATGAGGTTATATTATTTTGTTAGTCTCATTTTTTATATTATTGGTTCTGAGATTGATTGTTGAGTGTAGATCTGTTTTGCAACTTTAGTGTAGTTCCGGTTACTATAAAATACTAAACTCGTGTACCATGCCTAGGGACCCTTTCTCTCACTACCATGTCTTCTTCGCGTGTGTTTATGCATACGGATGTGCAGCCTACCAGGGACTATCTAAGCTGGTATGGCTTTCAATGGATAATAAAATGTGATCTATGTCTAGCTGCGTTGTGATATTGACATTTTTTAATTTTTTCAGGTTTAGTTCCAACTTAGACATTGCTAACAAGGTCAATGCGGATGTTGTCACCAAACCTGAGATCGTTACCATCAGTGAGTTATTTGCTTATATGAAGCAAGAATCTGCCAAGGTAACAGATTTACTATTAGTCAAATTCGTTTTTAGATGATTGTCTTCTTATGAAATTCACATTCACACTTTTGTAGGTTGCTTGGTTTGAATGCAGCGCTACCATAGATGATGTGCTCCACGGCTCAGCATGGTATTATATTTCGTGCGGTGGGTGTAATACAAAGGCAACCAAAGGGGCAAACTCTTTGGTGTGTACTAATAAGAAGTGCAAGAAAACGCAAGTCACGGGCGTTCCACAGTAAGTATTGTAAACATTTATCATTTTTAGTCACCAGCATCATATACATAACTTCGTCCATGTTAGGTACATCACCAAGATTTCAGTTTATGACAAAAGTGAGCAAGGTGTGTTTGTGATACTTGGAGATGCTGGTCGTGAATTAACTGGTAGACATGCATCAGAATTGGTGGCAAAATATTATGAGGTAATTACTATCAAACACTCCTTCAGCAGAATGTATGTTTACTAAGCCAAATTTGCTTGCTTTTAGAGTAATGAGAACGTGGGAGACAATGACCTTGTGCCGGTTCCACGAGCCTTAGTGGAGATAATTGGAAAGACTTACAAATTCATTGTGAAGATCTCAGAACATAACCTCACTGATAAGAGTCAATCCATCACTATTACTAAAGTGCTCCCATCAGACCCACCACGAAACTCTATTGAGGATGCAGCAGCTGAGAAGGTTGGAGAGGAAAACAAAAGTGGCTAATAGTGCTTTCCATTTACTGTTGTTTGCATTTATGTTTTAAAGTTTGCGTTAAACTTTTCTTTTCCTGAGTTAATCATTTTGAATAATTGTTTCTGAAATTATCAATTGACTTTTGATAGCAATTACATTATGAGTTTTAGTTATTTGTTGTTAACGTTTACAGACCAGTAACATGCATTAAAAAGACCAATCTTTACGTAGTAGGTCTGTGTTACGTAGTGTAATACCGTGTGGTGAAAACATTAAACGCCAATGAGAAGTGTTTTTTTAGTTTTTTTTTAAAACTAAAAATCTATTTAGTAGTCATTAATGTATGATATTTAAGTACCATAAACAGGCCTTATTTCCGCAATCAAAGCTACATAATAGTTTTAAAAACCGTTCATTCGATTTGAAAAGCATTAATAGCGAATATTTTTTCCCATAAATAAGTTCTGACGATTTTATGTAATAAACTTATCTCATTGTCTTTTAAAAAACGATTGTTTTCCAAGAAAAACAAACCGCCGGGAGAAAAAACAAAGACAGCCGGCTTACAAGGAGTGTTATTTTTGTCATCCTTCGCCCATCACGTACGAGTTTCAAAGATCTTCTTATATGTAAGTATAGTGTTCTTATAACTTTAATACTGTTTCTATGTATTTACCCTTTTTTGCAAGATGTATTATAAAATCATTTTTATTTATAATATTTGCTGTAGGAATTGCTAACTCTCCAGAATTACTCAGCCAGCTCCAACACAATCCATGGATGCTGCAGGTAAACACATTTTTTTGTAAATGTTGGTGTGGTGGTAATAATCTAAAAGTTATTTAAAGGGATCAAAAACATGGTTGCATAATTGAGTTGTATCATAGTCACCACCGTGTACGGTTTCTTCGTCTCCATATCCATCGATTGATGATTTTGGTTTTCTTTTGAGTTCTTGGAGAGGTTACTATGTATATGTATGGATTATTCGTTGACTCTTTGTGATGCTCAAAGTTATTATACTATATGTATATAAATGATAGTTTATGCGTATAGCGCCACCTTTTCAATTGACTAAAACTTATATCTATACAGTTTCTGAAAATTGTAAAATGATGTACACACGTTATTTATGGTTAACATCTACTAGATCTACATTACAGCATAGTGTTATACATTATTAGATCTACTATGATTAAGTGAAAGTTTTTTTATACTAAAACGTATAAGCATGTGGATTGTAAAAAATAACTTTTGTCGTTTTGTTGCATAATAATTATAACTTACAAGGGTCAATGAGCTATTTTTGGAAATATTCTCAAAGCTTTTAGAAAATATACTGGTAAAAGGATTCAGATATTTAAATTCAGATGATTCATATCAAATAATATATCAAATCATACTGTGAACTTTATGTTTTTTTTTGTTACCCTCTTTCATATTTTGCTGTCTCAAATTTAAAAACTTAATGAATCTAAACTGCTGGGAATAGGATCTGTATTTTTTGAACTATGTCCACAATTTTTCCATGTTGTATATACCTGGCAGAATTTGGCGTAGAACATATAATGCATAATGTGTATTATTGTCTGAAAAATAGAACATCTTATATCTATTATTCAAGATTATATCTATTATTCTGTATGAGTATTATTGAAGGTTATTAATTCCTAGCTAATAACTGAAATGTTTTTATGTTATCATTTATTATATAGGTTTAACCAATTGTATAAAAAAGAACTCTTCTTATAACAAATAATATTACTAAAAAAATAATTTTAAGAAAATGGTTGCTGTTTGTTTGTCGGTATATTGTAGAAAAGTCTGTATCTTTTATCGATTTTTAAGGTCTTCAGTCCACATTACTTCTTATATATCAATTGAACAAATAGTGAAAAGAATAACAACTGATTTTTGAAAAGCTAATCTCTTGGGGAGTACTATTCTTGTGGTTTTCCAGGTTTTAAGTATTTACATAATTTTTCTAATGGATTTGTTATACATATTTAACACCTTATTGATAATAACCATATAGATACTTCTGCCGGAGTCACACAAAAAGAAAACGAGGTCGGCCCTTTGGATCACGTACAAAATCAAAAGGTGTGTTCTTACTCCGATACCCATTTTGTTTTCAACCAAAAATGTTAAATTATATAACACTTTTACTATGAATATTTACCAGTTCATCTGATCAATAATCCTCCAACATTCAAACCGAAATTGTATGACTGTAAGTTTCTATCATTTACAATATCATATTTGTAATAAATATTAAACATAAAACTAACTGAGTTTTACATTTTAATAAACAGGTGGTTGTGACAATTGTGACTTATATGGTATGAATTGGATTACAATAATTTTCTCTTCTAATGTTACCTTCTCAAATAATTACTTTATACTTTCATAGTGAAACGGAAAAATGCACGAAACATGAGAAAGGCCATTTTATTATCTAAACGAACTTCAGCATTGTCACAAGGTATGCGTCATAGCTTGCTAAACCTGTTTATATTAAATACATTAATAATTCTGATGAACATTGATTATGTTTAGATTCAGAAGGTCCACGTCGACCACTTGCCTTGCGTAACAGTCGAGCAAAGAAGAAAGGTACCTCTTATATACAACCCTCTAATAAAGTAAAACTTTATACATGAGTATCTTTTTTACGTATATGTTTTATTAATTTCTTGATATATATATATATATATATATATATATATATATATATATATATATATATATATTAATAATGATATACTCACACTCATTTTTAATATGTATACAAATAAATTATTAATTTATAAATTAAATGGTATCAAATATTTACGTACATTTTGCTAAACAATTATTATCTTAGTATAGTAACAATTATTGTAAAATTTAAAACACCACCTAATTAGAACCGGAAGAGTATTTAAATTAAAAAAATATATTAATTTTTTGATTACTAATTAATCTTGGTAAAAGTATAGAATACCAAAAAGAATAGATTTAACAATTCATATTAAATTTTTATTCAGATATATGCTCCACATCAAAAGCTGAAGAGAACCCAATCGTAACATGCACAAAATGTGGTGCGTTAATGTGGACTTCGGAGAGCACTGGCTCGGACCCCAAAACAGGGGAACCAACATTCACATTGTGTTGTAACCATGGCCAAATAAATCTCTTACCAGTTAAACAACCCCAACCCTGCTAGAAGAACTTCTTGAGTTAAGGTGGTTTCGAGATAATATCCGAGTATATAATTCTGCACTAGCTTTCACATCCATTGGGATGAAAATGGATTACAGTGTGGTGCATACACCTGGACCTTATACTATACGGATACAAGGGCAGACTCACCATAGGATTGGCTCGCTTATACCGCATCAAGGTTGTCCCCCCGAATATCTTCAACTTTATATATTTGATACGGACAATGAAGTTCGAAACCGGTTGAATGCTATTTGACAAACCTCAGCAGAAGGTAATCTCGATGAGGCAACCTTGAAGAGCCTCATCGAGATGCTTGATGAAAATAATTGTTTAGCTAAGGTTTTCCGGAGAGCCCGTGATCACTACGAAACAAATGGACGAGAATTTACTATTAGATTAGTCTCAGATAAAGGAAAAGGGAAGGAATATGATCTCCCAAGTACAAGTGAGGTGGCAGGCCTTATCATAGGGGATATGTTATCATCGATTGGAGAACAAGATATTGTGGTCCAATTCAAGTCTGACACCTTGCAACAGATACGTGATGATCACCCTTTAATCATGAGTCTCCAATATCCTCTTTTATTTCCATATGGTGAATATGGCTTCAACCCCGAGATCCCATTACACATCGAGAGCGGGAATTCAAAGACAAGACAATTTGTCAGTATACGTCAGTTCTATGCGTCTCAGATACATACACGTCTTACTCAAGGGAAAACATTGATAAAAGGAGGCCGCCTCCTCCATCAATATGTTGTAGACATTTATACAACAATTGAAGAGGATCGATTAAGGTGGGCGAGGAATAATCAAGATGTCCTAAGAGCGGAGCTCTACAGTAATGTTCTTGACGCCGTTAGCAAAGGAGACACCGATGCAAAAATAGTTGGTCAGAGGTTCATATTGCCACCGAGTTTCACTGGTGGACCCCGCTACTTAATTGAGAAATATCATGATGCAATGGCAATCTGCAGAGAATATGGCAACCCAGATTTGTTCATCACAATAACGGCCAATCCTAATTGGAAGGAGATTAAAGAGCATCTAGCTACATATGGTGGAGACTCGCCTAATGATAGACCAGATATTGAATGTCGTGTCTTTAAAATAAATTTGGACCTACTTCTCAAGGATTTCAAGAAGGGAGCTTTCTTCAAGCCTTATACAACAGCTCTCCACAGAATAGAGTTTCAAAAGAGAGGACTTCCTCATGCACATATATTATTGTGGTTCGGGAACCTACGAGGACACCAAGTGCAGAAGAAATTGATGAGATTATTTCAGCAAAACTTCCTGACAAAGAAAGAGACCCAGAGGCTTACAGTTTAGTCACAAAACACATGATTCATGGACCATGTGGTGCCCTTAATCCCAAATCTCCCCGTATGGAAAATAATGTGTGCACAAAAAAGTATCCTCGACCGTATAATGAACACACTTCGATTGACAAATCATGGTATGTATTATATCGTCGACGGCGAAAAGAAAATCCTCTGTGGTCAAGGATGGAGCTATCCTAAACAACACGTTTGTTGTACCTCATAATATTGAGATCCTAAAGAAGTACGAAGCTCATGTTAATGTAGAATGGTGTAATCGAACAAGCGTTGTCAAGTACTTATTCAAGTATATAACCAAGGGTGTTGACAAAGCAACCGTTGTTATTGAAAAAGGAAATAGAGCGACTCCATCTGGCGCATTAGACACTGGTGCTTCAAAAGAAACAGTGATCAAGCAATGGAATGAGATCCAAGACTATATCGATGGTCGTTATTTATCAGCTTGTGAGTCTATGTGGCGGACTTTCGCATTCCACATACATAAAAGAAAGCCTTCAGTCCAAAAATTGATCATTCACCTAGAGGGTGAACATAATATCACAGTTAAAGCGACTGATGACCTCGGAAGTGTAATCAAGAAGCCAGGCGTTGAGAAGACAATGTTCACAAAGTGGATGGTTTTATGCAGAACGTCAGCGTTTGCTCGAACATTGACATATGTGCAAATACCTGAGTATTTTGTATGGAACAATGGTACTAAAGTGTGGTCTGAACGCAAAAAGGGCAAACAAATTGGGAGAATCGTAGCTGTTCACCCATCGGCAGGTGATCGTTATTATCTAAGAATCCTCATAAATAAGATTAAGGGTCCGAGAAGTTATGACGAGCTTAAAACATTTAACGATGTGAAATACCCTGACTTCAAATCTGTTTGCGAAGCACGTGGTTATCTGGAGAACGATGTTGAATGGCTCGAAAGTATGTCAGAAGGTAGTAGAACGACTACTCCTTACTAACTCCGTGATATGTTCGTCACATTCCTGAACAACTGCTTTGTTGCGAGTCCTAAAAACCTATGGGAACATTCTTGGAAATCGATGAGTGAGGACATACTTTACAAGAGACAGCGTATTGTGGGCCATGAAAATCTGGAACTCGATGATGAGACACTTGAGCAATACACTTTAATTGAAGTGGAAAAGTTGATGCGCATCCACGATCGCTCATTAGAAGATTTTAGAGGGATACCGAAGATCAATCCAGTGTTGCTTAAAGAATTGGGGAACAGTTTGTGGAACCAAAAAATGGATTACAATGTTGCTGAGGAAACCTTGAAACATGGCACACAATACAACCTCCTTAACACTGAGCAGCGTGCGATTTATGAATCGGTTCTTAGCTCTGTTGATAATAAGGATGGGAAACTATTCTTTGTATATGGGGCAGGTGGTACAGGCAAAACATTCTTATACCAGACCATTATATCCAGACTTCGATCAAAGGAACAAATTGTTCTCCCGGTTGCCTCATCAGGAATATCCGCGTTGCTTCTACCAAATGGGAGGACAGCCCACTCGTGTTTCAATATTCCTTTGAAGCTCGATGAAGATAATTTTTGCAATATAAAACCGGGTACGATGCTAGCAGAACTAATCGAGAAAACTGATCTTATAATTTGGGATGATGCCCTTATGACGCATAAGCATGCGTTTGAAGCACTTGATAGGACGTTGAAAGACTTATTGTCTATGAAAAATCCATGCGCAAAGATCCAAACTTTTGGTGGCAAAACAGTTTTGTTAGGTGGAGATTTCAGACAAATCTTACCAGTAATTCCGCAAGGTAGTAGAGCTGATACAGTATTGGCTTCAATAAGTCACTCATACTTATGGAATAGCTGTCACAAGTTCTCTTTAAAAACTAATATGTGAGTTAATCAAGACGAGAAAGAGTTTTCAGGGTGGTTATTAAAGGTTGGGGAAAGTCGTCTAAAGCAAACATGGGAAATGAGAATGATGGCTCAAATGAACATATGATAGATGTTGAGAACTCAATGGTAATGCATTCTAATGAGGACACTTTGAAACAAGTTGTCGAAGCCGTATATGGAGAAGTCAACAATGCGAAGGATATTAAGACTTCATATACTGATAAGGCTATACTAACTCCACGAAACGAGACTGTCGATGAAATCAATGCATATACCATCTCCCATACTGACGGGGTCTCAAAAGATTATTTCAGCTATGATAGCTTTGAAATATCAGATACTCAGTCTGATCATAATGATACATTATATGCAATTGAGTATCTTAATTCGTTGGAGTTTTCAGGATTACCTTCTCATAAGCTCACTCTCAAAGTTGGGGCACCGGTTATGCTTATGCGGAACATAAATAAAAAAAAGGCTTATGCAATGGTAAACGTTTGATTCTGACCCATATAGGCGAACGCGTGCTTAAGGCGGAAATTGTTACTAGATCACACGTTGGAACTGAAGTATTGATTCCAAGGATTGTTCTCTAACATGATGAAACCAAGCCACCTTTCACCTTGCGTCGATGACAATTCCCTATCCGATTGTGTTATGCAATGACGATCAACAAAAGCCAGGGACAGAGTTTAAAAGGGGTTCTTTTATATCTACCTAAACCGGTCTTCTCCCATGGTCAACTTTATGTGGCCCTCTCGCGTGTGACAAGCAAATCTGGATTAACAATCATCCAAGGGAGCGATTCACAACCGCTGAAAGTGAAGAACATAGTGTACAAAGAAATCTTCAACCGTCTCCCTTCGCATGATAGTAAGTTAAATTTTACACTCAAATGTATTCCATTACGAGTTGTTTCCATATTGTTAGCAATCTTATAAATCACATGTTATTTCTTCTAGCGATTTAGATATCAGCCAAAAGATAGCTAAGAATGATTAAAACTCATCATGAAGACACGATATCTCACCATTCTGAAGTAAGTTTACTTATACTACAAATTCATAAACAAGATTTATATAAATATTTATTTATCTAATATATTTGAAAACATTTTTAGGATTTCCATTTTCTTACAACTCATGTTACATTGAAGAACATAGGGGTAAATGGCCTATTAGTACCTCAACTAGGGTCATATTGCCTTATCAGTACCCAAATTATTTCACTGTGCATATTTATATCTGATCTAATAAAAATTTGAAATCGGTACCTAAACTTATAAAAAACGACTTTTACGTACCTACGACCGACAGCGTGTCAGGTAACCAGTAATATTTATATGGGATAAATGGCTGATTAGTACCTCAACTAGGGTCATATTCCCTAATCAGTACCCAAATTATTTCACTGTGCATATTTATATCTGATCTAATAAAAATTTGAAATTAGTACCTCAACTAGGGTCATATTGTCATATTAACTTTTAAATTAGTGATTATGTTCCTCTTTTTACATTAACACCAACAAATATCAAACAACAAAAAAAATCTCAAAATTTCAAATAAAATTTTATTTTATAATTAAATATTAAATATTTTCATATTTTAAAAAGATATATTTAATTTATTATTTAATTTTAAAAACACCCATATATGGACGACCCGCGGGTCTTGGACCCGACCCGGCCCAAACCTGAGATCCGATAGGATACCCAAAATACCCAAAACTTTTAGTATATATTAAATATAAATGAGTGTTTTAATATATTTTTGGTATTAAAGATATTTTTAAAAAGTTTCGGGTTTGAACTCGACCCGGATCCAAACCGAATCTGAACCGAAAAAATTAATTACCTTATTGAGTTTAATTATCTAAGACCCGAACCTGAACCGATAAATTCTAATTATTTTGTTTGGTCTAGATATCTAAGACCTGAAGGATCCAAACCCGAAAAGAGCTGATCCAAACCCAACCCGAGGACCCGAATGCCCAAGTCTAAGTTCTCCACTAGCATAAGCGATTAATGCTTGCATTTCTGTGTTGAACCTAGGTTCGATCCGCGCTAAGTGTTTTTTTTTTCCTGATTCAAAACGACGTCGTTTAGGTTAGCATAAGATGATTCAACCATGAACTGGTCCACCTCAGCATGTTACTGACACGATGTCGATCGCAAGTACGTAAAAGTCGTTTTTATGAGCGGTTAATGCTTGCATTTTTTATGTGTTGAACCCGGGTTCGATTCGCGCGTATTTTTTTTCTGGCTCAAAACGACGTCGTTTATGTTAGCATAAGATGATTCAACCATGAACCGGTCCACCTCAGCATGTTATTGACACATTGTCGGTCGCAAGTACGTAAAAGCCATTTTTATGAGTTTAGGTATTGATTTCAAATTTTTACTAGGTTAGGTACAAATATGCACAGTAAAATAGTTTGGGTACTGATTAGGCAATATGACACTAGTTGAGGTACTAATCGGCCGTTTTTCCAAGAACATAGTATACAAAGAAACCTTCAATCGTCTCCCTTTGCATATTAGTAAGTTATATTTAACGTTCAGACGTCTGCCGTTGCAACATGTTTCCATTTAGCTATCAATCTTTTAATTCAATTTTTTTTCTTTCAGCGTTTTACATATCTGCCAGAATATAGCTAAGCATTATTTAGACTCACCGCCAAGAATCGATATTTCACCATCTCGAAGTAAGTTTACTTATTTACAGATTAGTAAGCAAGGATTATTTAAATATTTATTTCCCTAATATATTTGTAACCATTTCCAAGATTCACATTTTCGTACAATTCATGTTACATCTACCCGCCTTCTTCTTAAATAATTCTCTGCATTTTACCAACAATTCAGTTATCCAGTTTCATATTTTAGTTTCACCTGCTCATATTACTATCTTCACCATGCTTCAGACATACACAACTTCTAATTAACAATCATTATTACTTCTCAAAAACATCTTCAAAAGTATTAAAAACCAACATTTTGGGAATATTAATACATACTAATAGTTAATTTGTATTTGGTTTTTATGATAAGATAATTCAATTTATTTATTGACAATTATAAAAAAATATAAAGTACAAGCTTCATATACAACTATCCAATACAAACACGCGAATTGACATGCTTCATATCTTTTCCAATCCTATACTTTATTTCCAATTAAATATTTTTAAAACCAAATAACTAAAATTATTTATTGAATAATTTATTTAAGTAAAGTATTCAATACATTAACTTTGCATATATCAAATCGTTTTAATAAGTTAATAGAAAATTTATTAAAAGCCCCTTTTCTCAGAAATAATATCACAATATATAAAAAGTGATAATAAGTTATTGGATCAACTCAACTTTTTATTATAATATAAGTTTGATATCTTATGTCAAACATTTTAATCTCTGTTAACAATTATATTATAGAAAACTAAAATATAAAAATTCCATTTTATTAATATATTTTATTCCCTCAAATTATTAAGACAATGATCTGATAACAAAATCATAACCAAATTATTCAAAAATGATAAATAAAGGAGACGATAACTTAAATAAGATCTTAGATCTCATGTACATTATGCTAAATTTTCCCTACAATAAGGGCATGTTAGGTTCTTTGGAACCCACGCCATGATGCATAGATGATGAAATGAATGTTCACAATCTAAGGTGTTCATATACTCTTCTATGCCAAACTCTTCCCAGCAAATATTTTCTTCTTCACCAGTAATAGGTTCTCTTCGATTTTGGTGAAGCTCAGTCATATAGATATCTACGTCGATTGAACGGACAACATCTGGGTTAGGATCAAATATCTCAACAATTATGTCAAAATCTGTACCTGTGGGATCATCGATCCTCGGGATAGTGCGTGCGGCACATTCAGAAGTCTCCTCGATAATCTCTATTGATGTATCATAATCGATTTCATGATACACAAGAAAATATTCTATATCGCGTTCTGTGTCGTGGCGTAGATGGCCATTGGCTGTTGTCCTTAATGTGACAGAAATTACGATTTCAGCCTGCTGGGTCGCTGGCCTCACTATCTTCATCGTAACAGTTCTTTTCGAAGCTGATCGAGATGGTTCAGTTTTGTGATATACATACCAAGATAGCAAACTCATGTTTTAAAGATTGGATGAGATGTTTAGAATATTAGATGAGTTGTATAATGGAAGAATATATTATGAGTATATATAGGTGAAAATTCTTGAACTGTTTTTAATAAAACATATGTTACAACACATGTTAGCAAGTAAAAACTTACAAAATCATTAACTTCTTAGTATAGGAAACATTTAGTCAACAAAGTAACTTACATTATTAAGAAAACAACAACAACTAGATATTCAACATAGACAATATATAGATATACAAAACAATCAACATACTAATAACTAAGCATAACAAATACAAACTTTATACAAATTAATCAATATTCGATTTACAACCACCACACAATAGTACAAAATCATATTAACGGATTGTGCGTCTTCTTACGTTTTCCCTATTCATTTTTTACCAGACTATTAGAGATTTACGAAACTAACAATTAAAATTCAAATTTTTTCCGTCCGTAGGGCGGAGCTCGAATCTAGTGATTTATAAATCCAGATAATGATTCAACATATTCGTATCAGTTTACCAAAAATAAAATAGTTAATGATACTTAGATTACTACTGTAGTGGTAGATTCGGTTTTAATTGCTCACAAATTGTGTTTAAGTGCGTGGCAATGTTTGCATTAGATTCTCTACGTGACAATCTGACATGTACTCTTGTCATGCTCCTCTTCCGTTGATCCCCGCAAAAGATTAAATCAACGGCTGATATTCATCATTAGGCGCGTGTCGGAAGCGCGGGAAAGTGTGGAACTCTTACGACAGCAGGTGGGAAGCATGAGTGAACTCACGACACCTTCCAACCAATCAAAACACGCCACGTTAGCTTCCACTGTTGTTTCCCTCTCGTAAAGAATCAGAAAATCTCAAACACGAAAAAACAGCCTGAAGGAGGAAGAGATATCGTGAAGCCTAACACGATCGCTCAAGGCTCAAGTCGAAGTTTTCGGACAGGAGAGAGATGGAAGTTTCCGGCGTTGTTCTCCGACAGATTCCTTGTGTTTCAGGCCCGGTTACCGATGGCCGTTACTCCGGTCTTCGATTTTCCGGCAACATGAAGACAACTGTCGGGTTTCGGACCAGGAGATTCAGAGGGATCGTGTGTAATAACGAGTTTGCCGATAAAGGGCACATGAGTTACTATTCTGGGAAGGATAAGGTTAATGTTATGGAGAAGGAGAAGGAGAAGAAGAAGGAGATGAAGAAGAAGGCTAAGGTTCTTAAAGCTCTTTCCAAGAACTTGAACATGTTTTCAAGCATAGGGTTTGGTCTTGATCCAGAAGCTGGTTTGGTTGCTGAGATTCAAAACAAGACAATCTCGGTAAGAAAAAAATAGAATGATCTATTTAATTAGTTTTGACTATATCAAATTGATTTGAGTTTTGAATTATACAGGAAGCAACTGAGATTCTGGTTAAGCAGCTGGATCAGTTGAAAGCAGAGGAGAAGCTATTGAAGAAACAGAGGAAAGAAGAAAAGGCCAAAGCTAAAGCCATGACGATGATGACTGAAATGGACTCTGAATCATCTTCTTCGTCTGAATCAAGTGACAGTGATTGTGACAAAGGGAAAGTTGTTGACATGAGCTCTTTGAGAAACAAGGCTAAACCGGTTCTCGAGCAGTTACAACCAGAATCTGGAGTAGCAACACTTCCACGAATCCAAGAAGATTGTTGCAAGAACACCGGTGAAGCATTGAAGCTGGCTCTGCTTCAATCAGCTGCTGCATCCACAGCTTTTCCCTCAGTTGTTAATCCTGGATTGCCACTGAAGACGGTGGAAGCAGTTCCTTTTGTTGGATTGCCATTGAAGAGAGTAGAAGTTTGTATGGGAGGAAAGTGCAAGAAATCAGGAGGAGCTGTGTTGTTGGATGAGTTTCAGAAGGCAATGACGGGGATGGAAGGATCCGCGGTGGGTTGCAAGTGCATGGGGAAGTGTAGAGATGGTCCAAACGTTAGAGTGGTGGACGAGACTGATGCTGTGATGACTGATTCAGTTAGAACACCTTCCAAGACTGTTTGTGTAGGAGTTGGGTTGCAGGATGTGGAAACTATTGTCACAAGCTTCTTTGGTGAATAATGCAGCAGAGACCAAAAAGAAAAGTCTTTGGATTATGTCTCATATTGAAAGTGTTTAAACATGATCAATGTGGTATATGCATAGTTTTGATGCTTTTTCTCATTGTACATACCTGTCTTCGTGTGCATTTTCGCAGAAAATATAAACATCTTTTGTGTACTTTGGTCTTGACGAAGAAACTATGTTGCAATAAGGCTAACGATCCAATTGTACTGAAGACTATAACTACTACACAAATGGTCATTATAGCCTAACGATCATGGGATCTTACATGATTTGCTTTGAGGGGATGTTTCTTGGTTTTGTTGGACTCTTTATCAAAGCATTCTCTTGCCCGTCAAGCATCTGGATTGCAGATTGTTCACAAGTTTAGTCTCCAGCACTTGGACAAAGTGACTAAACGCTTAAATTTTGTACATTCTGATCAGTGTCCAGCCTTTGGGACGTTGATAGGATTTAGTAGTCAAGCACATGCAGCAGATAATAAAAATAATCGATAGACACCAAGAGATGTTCTCTCCTGGTTGCTTGACATAGAGAATAAGCACATTTATTGTAGGAGATAGGTTGCACCCACTTTCCAAATCCCAAGTAACACCAAGCCCAGACTGTGAAGACAAAA
>CAJHQP010004436.1:0-55419 GCA_905132765.1 Moricandia arvensis | reverse complement strand
GGTTAGCCATCTTGGTTCTGACTCGAGAGGCGTTTTGAAGATGCTGTCGTGGTGCGCAACAGGGGGCGTTGCGCTCTTGAAAGTGGAGGGGTAAATTGTAACGTCCCGATTTTTGGTATGTGATGAAAGGCTTAATAAAATCGATTTGGGCTTACCTATGTCATAATTTTTCCGTCACACATCAGTAGAACTCTAGAGTTAAGCGTGATTGCGCTAGAGTATGTGGGAAGGATGAGTGATCTATTCAGAAAGTGGGTTCGCGATACCGTGTGAGTGAGGCTCAAGCGACGGGAGAAATATTGTGGTAATTTGCAGGGGACAGTAAATAAGAATTTTCGAGCCTCTGAAACATTAACGCATCGCATGGAATGGGCCCATTAGCCGTGGGCGTTTGAGCTTTACCACGATTATATTTTAGCTGAAGAAGGTCATCCTTGGAGGTGTTTTCATGGCCCCCAAACGCAAAAATCTACAGGAGACCTGACTCTCAAACTTCTTCCGCCCAATCCATTGCTGCCATCACTGTCACAGGCATCCTTGAGCACTACATACAAACCCTAACTCCTCGGCGCCAAGAGAATCTAACCTGTAAGAGGGCACAAGAAAATACCGTAACTGCGATCCGTACTGCGATGGTTAACTTGCAAGAACTCCGGTTTGCCTCCACCATCCTCTAGCTTAGAACGAGAACTGATTTCTGAAAACCCACCAGAACACGGATTTACATGGAGGTCCACCATCAGATACGTAACACCGTAAGGATAAAAGGGTTGTGTCTCCACCAGAACCACGATAACTCCATTAAATAAAGCTACGATGCCGAGACAAAGAGGGGGGAGAGAGGCGCATCCCGAAGATGACGTGAGAAGTTGAACTAGAGAAGTTCTTCCCAAATCTAGATCTGGAAATATGAGACTAAAAAGAAAAGAATGTCTGTCTACACTTGTCACTCAAAACCTTATTCTAATCTTTCGAAAGATATGTTAAAATATGTAAGCTAGTCGTTATATATAGTATATATATATATTTTATTTTTATTTTTATTTTTTTTGGCAATTAGGTAATGTAATAGATATGCGAACTACTCTTATAAACCATAAGTCATGGCTATATCTAATGTCATGTCTATTTTTTAAATATGATTTAATTACTTTATTGTAATTGAGTTTCGATAATATCTTTATAGATAATACATAAAATAAAATTAATTATAAAAATAAATCTAAATTAATTAAATATATATATTACCATATTATCTGGAAATATGAGACAAAAAAGAAAAGAAACGTCTGTCAACACTTGTCACTCAAAAACCTTATTCTAATCTTTCGAAAGATATGCTAAAATATGTAAACTAGTCTTATATATATATATATTTTGGCAATTAGGTAATGTAATAGATATGCGAACTAATCTTATAAACCATAAGTCCATGCTATATTAATGTCATGTCTATTTTTTAAATATGATTAATTACTTTATTGAAATTAGTTTCAATAATATTTTATATATAATACAGAAAATAAAATTAATTATAAAAAAATAACTCTATATTAATTAAATATATTTTACCATATTATCATCAACCAAAATAGTACTTTCAGATAGGTTCCAGCAACAATTTGACGTGGGCTCGATTCTTTTTCTAGGTGACAAAAAATTAAAATTTCAAAAGATAACCTACGTACGAATTGGATACAAAAACCTATATTTTATCATATATATTTAGCACCATACTTATTATCAAAGATAGAAACATAATTCACTTCTTTAGCTATGTCTACAGATAGAGAAATAAGCGCTTTTTCAGTGATCGAATTAATTATTGTATTTAGAACACATGTCAATAAAAAAGAATGAATGAACCAAATGAAAAGAAGATAGATGTTTGATGTCTCTGGCGATTTTGTAAACTCAACCAGTGTTTAACACGTATGGTTAACCATTTCCTCTTTGATGGCACAAAGGTTCAAGGCTTGAAAGACACGAGTATATGTCTTATCCTAAAAACGGACAAGCCTAACGAGATGACTCAATTCAGACCTATCAGCTTGTGCAATGTTAGTTATAAGATAATTTCAAAGGTCTTATGCTAGAGACTGAAGAAAGTCCTGTCTGACCGGATCTCAGAAACCCCAATCAGCCTTTGTTTCGGGGAGACAGATAACAGACAACATCATGATTGCTTAAGAGATGTTTTACGTACTTCGAACTAAATGGGAGGACAGAACAAATATATGTCATAAAGACAGATATGAGAAAGGATTATGACATGATAGAATGGGTATTCATTAAAGCAGTAATGTAGAAAATGGGATTCTCGATCACGTGGATTGAATGGATTATGTGTTGCATATCCTTGGTCGAGTACAAGGTCCTTACAAATTGGAAAACCACGAGGAAATATTTCTACGGAGAGAGTCTACGTTAAGAAGATCCTTTGTCTGCTTTCATATTTATTCTATGCACGGAAGCGCTCATTAACCTTCTTAATGATGCAAAAAACTTAAAGGAAGATAACAGGGGCGTGTTTCACGCGCTAGTCCCTCGTATCTCACTTCCTTTTTGCTGATGATAGCCTTTTATTCTGTAAGGCGGAGCCCTGTGAATGCAAAGAAGTTATGAAAGTAGTAAGAAAATATGGATAAGCATTAGGCCTATGCATTAACTTTAATAAATATTATATACTCTCCAGTAAGAGAGTCGCCGAAAATGTAAGACAAGAGATTAAAGATACCACTTGGGATCCATAAGAAAGGTGAATGGGTTCTTACTTATCCCAAAAGATATTAACAAAACTAAGTGTAAATTATTTGCGTTCCTAAAGGAAAGAGTACTAAACAGAGTGAATGGATGGACAGACATATGGTTATCAAAGGAGGAATGAAGTATTAAATCAAGTCTATCTTGTTAGCCCTCCGACATATGTCATATAAGGTTTCTTGCTTCATTTGAAGATATGTGAGGATCTCACAAGGGTCATTGCACAATTTTGTTGGATGTTCAAACCCACCAGAGAGAGGAATTCATTGGACGAAATGGGAGAAGCTCTGCTTACCAAGAAAGGCTAACGAAATGGGAGAAGCTCTGCCTTACCAAGAAAGGAGCCTGAAACTGGATTTCGTATAATTCATGAGTTCAACCTGAACTTACTGGCAAACAACTCGGGCGACTTGTACATATACAAATTCAATATGGCTCGAGTTTGCGTGGTAAATATTATCGAACGATTTTGAGTTTGTGAGTATGCTTAGTGGATAGTGCACCTTATGTGTGGACTAGTATTTCGGCCCGCAAGACAACTGTTGCTATTGGGTATTAGACATAAGAATCATTCAGGATACAAAGTTAATGTGTGGGAGGATCCTTGGATTCCTACCAGCACCAGCTAGACCAGCTCGGTCCTATATTTACGGTTGTGCACCCAGAATGACTATCAGTGATCTTATTAATGGGGAATGTTAGGCTACTTCAAAATTATGTTGTGTAGGATGATATACCTCTAATCCGAAGTTTGTCTATAAGTCAAACTCATCGCCGTCATACTCTCTGCTGGAGTTATACAAAGAGTGGGCAATATACAGTTAAATCTGGATATTGGATAGCACATAATATACTGAACAACTAATGAAGAGATGGCGGTCGTAGAGCCGAGTATAACCAAGCTTCAAGCCTTTGCTTGGAAAATAAATGCCCCTAAGAAATTATGTCATCTTATCTGACAATTATTAACTGACATGTTGTGGTAACAAGAAACATGAAACGTCACCATAATGGGATGCGATAATTTGTGTCAAAGATGTGGAGAGCCTAATGGAACGGTTACTCATGCTATATTCAAATGCCCACCAGCGTTACATGCATGGTCTTATCAGCAACACCAACTAGCCCAAATATTATTTTTGGCCCAGAGCATCTACGCCAATATGTATTTCCTTTTTGGAGAAAGAACAATGTCGAGGTGACAAATTTGATAAGGATCCTTATTCTTGGCATAATCTGGTATATCTTGAAAGGCTCGTATATGATAAGTTATTTAGGGGCATATACAAGGATTCTTTGGAACTAGTCAGATATGCAAAAAACGAATGTCAAGCTTGTTTTAATGACAAATGGTGCCTTCATCTCCACAAGAACATTGTAAAGAGGAACCACAAGCCTTAAGCTTGGGTAACATCTGTATAGTGGATGACATCTCGACCTCTATAACTCAGTTCAGTGGATGCGGATGGCTTGGATGGACAACTTCGGGAAGATTCAACTTATGGGGACGCGAAACTTAGACGTCGAGAGGCTGCTTTACATACAGAATTAGAAGCACAAAGATGGGCTATGGAAAGCATGATTCAACATCTGACATGTCAAAATTTCAGGACAAATTACAAAGACTTGATTGCAATGATAAAGGAACCCCATGCTTGACTAATTTTTAACAGAATTGGCTACGATAAAGAATCTCCAACTATGCTTCACGGCTTTCAAAATCTCTAATATCCCACGAGCGTAAAATGAAATTCTTGATTCTTTAGGACTACGAGGTCTTTTCATAGAGATCTTTGTTTATTGGTTGCTCTATTACGTTCTGGTTATCAAGATCTTTTCAAGTTTGAGTAATAGAAGAACCTTTTTTTGTCAAAAAAAAACTCTACCGCTTAATGATTCAAATGATTGCTGCTATAAGCACTTAACAATCTGATTTATACAGATTTTGTTAAAACCAAAAGATGCTGCTGGATGAGAACAGATCTTATCGCTAGAGTCTCCACCATTAGTGGAAAGGTTACATTAACCTCCGGCTTTAATCTCTAAGAAGAAACCCAGCCAGAACCCGGTAGTAATCGGATATTCATTTTCACTTAAAACAGTTACCATATGACTACCATGAGTTTATGAAAATCTTATTAATTAAATCAACAGTTTAATACACCAGAACCGTACATCTCTTATATTGCTGGAAGTGATTTTTTTTTGGATCAAATATGTCTGACCTAACAGCGAGAAACAAAAAATAAATGGATCAAAATTATGTGGCTATGTTTCTTTGAGGCACTTTACGCTCTGGATAAGACTCTGTGTACCATTTTTTTTTTTTAAGAAAATTAATTGAGACAATTTTAAAGTGTTACTTTCCAAATTAAAAGCTTATATGGATAGGTCTGAAGAGTAAGCAAATAATAATCACAAAATCACATCTGTATGAAAAATCATTAAATTGATACTCTATAGAGAAAACATACAAAAACCTCAATTTACACCAAAACAAGACAAAATAACCTTAACTTCTATTTAAACATTTTAATCTCTAACTTTTTCAAAATTATTTATATTAAATCTGAAATTTTGTTGACTAGACCATTTTAAATATCTGAAAAATCACATTACATCGATTTTAAGATTGACCTATTATATATCTTAAATGATTTGTTAAAAAAGTTGAGGTTTAAAATAAATATTTTCAAAAGTTGGAGATAAGAACTCCTTAAACGAAAGTTCATGATTTTGTTTCATTAAAAATCTGAGTTTTAAACGATTTTCTCTCTTTGAATTAAAAAAATATAATTATTTTTCATTAATTTACTTCTTCAAAAAACCATTAAGTTAAGTTAATTATATTTTCTATGTTTGAATTCACATTTTGCTTTGTTTTATATTGGATTAAGAAAATATTTATAGTAACAATCTAGTATGATTTAGATATATTTACTAAACTAGCAACTAAATGAGCTACAAATCCAGTTAATCAAAAAGATCAAAAATTGTAGCTGCAAAACTAAAGATCAAAAATCACCTCTAAATCAAAATCCATGATTTTCACTTATGTGTGCAGACAACTATAACAACATCTATCAGCGTAGACTGTTGGTGGAGCCAACAATCTTGGTATATCAGCATTTTCACATCTCGATAACAAGTGAGTTCCTAATCAGATGAAGATATATTTGGCTATTCTAAGAGAACTTCTATGTCTTTAAGTTTGGTTGATGTCTTATTACATGAGATACATGCAGACATTTCAAATCAGTGTCTTTGGTTGATATTTACTATCCATAATGGATTCAAAATCTAATCTCAATGGAGTAACTAAGTAAAAAAATAATTAGATTTTCTAATTTTAACAGAGAAACTGCCTAAAACTCAGATCTTTCAAAATGAAAAAACACAAAACTTCCTTTAATTTATTTTACTCTTAATTTTTTAAAAGTTGTCTATTTAAAACTTCAATTTTTGTTCAACAAACCATTTAAGATACATAAAATTCAACATTAAATCTATTTACGTTGAATTTCCAGGGATCTAAAATGATTGGTTAACAAAAGTTCAAGTTTCAATTGAACCAATTTTCAAAACTTTGAGATTAAAATGAGTTAAACGGAAGTTAAAAGTTATTTTGATCTTTTTTTTTGGGCATAAATTAAGATTTTTAGCTGTTTTCTCATACTCTATATTAATACAATAAAATAATAAATTGATATGCTTTTACACTGGACCACTGTAAAAATATAGCGTAATTCACTAAAATAATAAATTTAATAATTCTTAGCTAAATACATAATTAAATAAATTATAAATTAATAATTATTAAATATAACTTATATAATTTTTAATAAACATCAATAAAATATAGGCTTCTTTCAAAAATGACTAAATACCTTAAAGTCAGACACAAAACTAACCATGATTTTTTGTTTTGAAATTTTCATTTCCCCAATTCACCCCCAAAAGTTCAGATTATTGAGAAAAATACCATTATTTTTTATTTTTTTTTCCGAAAATGGTTGTTTTACTTAATTCTCCTCATCTTCTTCTTTTATTTACAACATTGCCATTGTCATCAATATATCAACCATCATGAACAAAAAAAATTCAAGCTCTAAATGCACCTAAAATCGATATCAACATCTTCATATTTTAATTTCTTACATACACAAACCATTCCCCTCACTTCTTCTTTAATTTCATACCAAAATCCCAACTCTTTTTATTTCAAAACTTATAAGCTTACTAGAGTTACTCAAGTTAATGATTCTTAGTCAAAAATAAGTGAATGACTTTCATTAAGAAGTGATGTGTTCTTGGATAAGCTAAACATGAACCTCATTGGATTTAACAATGATTTTTTTATTTTTTTTCCAGATTTGTTCGTTAGAAAAGACTTATGTGTAAGTCTTCTACAACGAGAAGACTTACATGGAAGTCTCTGGTCAATGCAAGGGTTAGATTTGTAATTGATTTATATGTGTTTTTTAGAGACGACTTCTCTCGAAATCTTCCAACTTTTCTTTGTTAATAAAAAAATCTCGACAATACCAAAGAAGAATTCCAGGTAAGTCGTCTAAAACAAACATGTTAGTTTTGCAATTGACCGCATTGTGTCAGAAATTTGACTTTCTCTTGACGACTTACAAGGAAGTCTTCTGTCAAAAGACTTCCATGTAAGTCTTCTCACTGTCGGTGGAAGTCTTCTCACTGTCGGTGTAAGTCGTCTTAGGTTACTTTTGTAACTGAAAATAAAATTAAATATTTAATTTTAACTAGACGACTTCCATGTAAGTATTCGGCAGACGACTTACACGAAAGTCTTCCGAGATTTTCTTTTTCCGAGATTCTGGTTAAACCTTGGATACCATAGAAGACTTCCATGTAAGTCGTCTGAAGAAAGACATACACGTAGGTCGTCTAGTTAAAATTAAATATTTAAGTTTTATTTTCTAATTGCAAAAGTAACCTTAGAAGACTTACATATAATTCTTCTAGTAAAAAAAAAAATATTTAAGTTTATTTTTCCGCTAGACTACCTACTTGTATGTCATCTAGGAAAATTCAAATTTCTAACACAATTTGGTCAAAATGAAAAACTAACATGTTTATCCTAGACGACTTACCGGGAGTTCTTCTATGGTATTCTCAAGACTTTTTTTTTTGAAAAAAAAAAGTAAGCCAATATTTTCAAAGAAAGACTTCCAAGAAGTCTGCTGTAGAGTAGTCTTCTCTGGAATCTTTGTAAATTTTCAATTGCAAAATGACCTAATTGACGACTTCCGTGTAAGTCTGCTGAAAAACTTTCTTGGAAGTCGTCTACTTCAATGTTTAATAAAGTTTAATTTTCTCAAAAACTATAAATACTTTTTAAACATTTTCTTGTTAATTCATGTATATTAGTTGATATGTGGGTCCCTGAATGATATTCATAACTTAATTGGTTTTAATTATGATTTTACCAATATTCATGTTTATTAATGTTTCTAGCTAATCTGAGAAGACTTATGTGGAAGTCTTCTACGTTAGTTTTTGTAAACTTGTTAAGTAACTTTAAAATATATTTTTAACTTTCAAAAGTGTTAAGTAACTTTAAAAATATCAAGTAATATGATTTAATGTGTCTTTTTAGATCATAAGATATAATTTTTAACTTTCATGAAATTTAAAATTTCATTTTCACTTAAAATTTGATTTTCCCGCTTAATTTTAATTTCCCACTTAAATTTTCCGCTTATATTTCAATTTTCCGTTTTAAATTTAAGTATTTCAGAAGACTTCCCATAAGTCTTCCAGAAGACTTCTTAGAAGTCTTCCAGTGAAACTGTTATATGTTTGAACTTACGTAATATTTGATAATTTGTGGATTTGGCTAAGTTTTCTTGAGAAATTTTTCTCCCTTAGTTGTAGCAAATTTGACTAATGTTTTTATATTATTGTGTTTTGCTATTAAAATTGTATCAATAACTTCAATAATGTCAAGTAATTTTGGCAAGATAATATTGTAGACATGAATACATTTACCAAATTGTTTTTTTTATTAACATCTCTTTAAATTTACAAAAGAATTAACAATTAAAAGTGTACACCTACAAATCAAAAACGACCATAAACAAAATTATTATAGATCATTCCTCCACAAAAAAAGTTTGGTCTCCACTTCACTTGAAACAAGATTCTCTTAGAAGAATTTTTGGAAGTATTCTAGAAGACTTCCAGGAAGTCTTCTCGGAAGTATTCTAACATATAATGTGCCAGAAGACTTCCAAATCTGAAAAACCTGCATATCCAAAAGCATTCAAATGGTTTCAAAACATAGAAAACTTCAAAAATAAGATAAGATCTTAAAACAACAAAAGAGTTTTCAAAAGATAAGATCATTAAGAAAAAAGGGGTACCAAATGAAAAAATATGATTTATAAATCTACATTTTAAGGAGTGGAAGACGAGAACCATGTAAGGAAAAACCTGCAAAAACAAAATAAATCAGTGAGAAAGACATGAGATAAAAATGAGAAATTGATATAAAGTTTGATTTTTTTAAGTTTAAAAAGATTAGAGAGAGAGGTTGAAGAGTTTTAGAATGAGAAACATTACATTTTGTTATAGCCATTTGAGAGGAAGAGAGAATGTGTAAATTTTCTTTATATAAGGGGACAAAAATTCCAATAAAGTTAAATACTTTCGATTTAGAAGACTTTCAAGTAAGTCTTCTTGACCCTAAATATAAACTCTGAACTTAATTAACTAACTAAATTTTTTATTATAATCAAATTCAACTTAAAAATGTTTAATATATATATAGCTAAATACACATAGGTAAAAATTAAATTTTGAATAAAAATGTTAAGCTTCCAAACATTAACCCTAAGAATACAAAAAAAAATACTACAACATATATTACCAAACCCTAAACCAAAAAATACTATGACTCACTTCATTCACTCATCTATTTGAAAACAATTCCAATTTTACTAAATCTTAATTTATATCATTTACAAATATTTATAATTACATGATTTCAATTTTTCCCCCAGAAAAATATTTTTTATAAAATTTATAAATTATTTTTAAGATCAACTATATTAGACGACTTACACAAACCCAAAAGACCAGAAGACTTCTCAAGGTTATATTCCGTAAAAATAAATTCTATTATTTTTGTTGGTCATAAGGGGCTGGTTGTAGTTTCAAAAGGCTTTTAGGTTAGTTTTGCATTTGATTGATGTTTGAGTTTACTTTTGCATTTAAAATTAAGTTTTGAGTCATATTTTGAAATTTCCCTATAAAATATTGTGTTATTATTTTTGTTTCACAATATTTTTATTTTAGTATTTTGGTGTTATTTTATTGAATTACATCTTAAGTATGTTTATTATATGGTATATATTCTGATATATAAAATCTAGTCAGTATATATACTTGAAATAAAATTTTCTAATTTAAAAATATTTTTCAAAATATAAATATGAAATAGAATTTTTTGAACTTGTAAATACATTAATAAAATATTATAGTTTCAACATTATTAATATATAGAATTTAATTGTTACTAAGTTAATGTCTTATCTGGGGGTAGACAGAAAAACCAAAACCGAAGCACCGAACCAAATCCGATTCGTTAAAGTACTACTGAATCCGAACTGAAACTGGTTAAATATTTGAACTTGTTCAAAAATTTGGTATCTATACTGGGGTCAAAATCGGTCATGGCGAAATCAACGGCTAAAATCCTCTAAGAAATTATGCCTTAAGGAAATATGAGCTGGAAATGTTGAAGAAACTACATTGTATAAACCGAGCCTGTTTAAATAAGGATACGAGAACAAACTTCGTATACTTCATTCCAGACAAAAGAACAGAAGAATTTTTATCCAAACATGAGAGTATTCGCAAAAACTTTCTTTCAGAAGGTTTTTGCAAGAAATGACTAGTTTTATGTAATTATCTTTTGTAAAACAAAGTTTTTGATAGTTTTCTCGGGAAAACTCTCGTACAAAAATCTATGAGATAATATTCCACAAAAAAAACTTTCGGAAAAAACTTACATAAGACAAACGAAATAATTCCAAAAATACACAAAGCTATCAACGGAGGAGATGATAACAATAGAAAGGCTTCACACCACTTATGGGACCTGCTACCTTCTCTCCTCTGCTTGCCTCATTTCCCTCCAAGCATTGATTCCATGCTTCTCATCGCTCTTCAAGCTTGGAATCAAGCTTCTCATCACCCTAGAAGCATGGTTCACATTGCTCTTTGAGCTCCATTTCTCTTCCTCATCGCCCACGAGGATTTCTCTCTCCTCTCTGCTCATGTGTCATCGGCCTCCAAGCCGTTCTCTTCTCCTCGTCTCCCTTCAAGCATCCAAACGAAGCTCCTCATCACCCGCAAGACTCGTCATTGCCCGTCAAAATCGTCATCACCCATCAGAACTCGTCATCGCCCGTCAAGGCTCCTCTTCGCCCTTCAAGGCTCCTCATCGCCCATGAGGCATTGTCATCGGTCTTCAAGCCTGTCATCGCCCATCAAGGCTAGTCATCGCCCAAAAAAGGCTCGTCATCACCCGTTAAAGCTCCTCATCGCCCTTCAAGTCTTGTCACCGCCCGTCAAGCTTGGAATTAGTCTCCTCATCTCCCTTCAGAGCTCTCCTCATCGCCCATTCAGTCTCTCCTCATCTCCCTCCAAGTTCTTTACTCTTCCTCATTGACCGTAAAGGTTTTCTCTCTCCTCTCTCTTCATTTCACATCTCCCTTGAAGCTCCATATTTAATTTTCATCACATATGAAGGTCCCATCATGTTCTACATTGAATCTCGTTTGCAATGTCATTCATTTCATTGCAATCAGAGTTTTCGTTTAGATTTTACGAAGAAAACAAGCAAAACGTGTTTTTTTCATAAAATTTTAAGTCAAATGTCAAGTCGAGATTGATAACATGACACCATCGTGTTTTTGACTAAGTGATATTATTTTTATCAATTCATGAGACCAACAACATTAAAAATGTACATCGAACAAATCAACGATATTTCGAGAAAAGTTGTAAAAACGCGTTAGTCGTCAGATTATAAAATGGATCAAGATAAACATGAGTTTCATGGAGGATAAGGAAGAATTTCCGCAAAAGGATAAACCAAAATCAAGGCGGAAAAGGAAGACACGGCCAACCTTTGAGGCATATAAAGAGATCTCAGGCAGAGAGGACACATTGCAAAACAAATTCTTAGAAAGTTAGAACTTTGAGAATTTTTAGGCAATTTTTTTTTGTTATTGAGTTGAAACTCAACTAGGCCTTTAGGTGGTTAGAACTAGAGAACTCGTTCGCAGCTCTTGTGGCCATATCTTTTACAACCTGTTGTAACAATCGCAATACTCTTACGTAGATTCAAAATAAGATCATCTTCCAAGAATCTCTATTTTCTTACATTAACTAAAGTCGACAGTAAATTTTTTGGTACTCATAGTTTGGCTTTAGAAGGAGGGGGACGTATTATTCTTACATACAGCCGCAAAAACACTTGATCAAGCATGTTTGGAGACTTTAAAGACGATCAAGACAACTCACATTGACGCTGTCGACGTCCGATAACGCTGGAATCAAAACTCCAGCAACGACCGCTCCCACGGTTGACGAAATCAAAAACATGTTCTCGACTCTCGTACAGAAGTCAAACGACCCGGATAAGCTTACAAGTTCTCTATCTAAACAGGTCGAAACCCTAACGATGGGAAACTAGGGTTCTTTTCCCATGCAAAGCTACGAGAATCCGCAGCGAAATAAGACTCGACTTTGTATAAGGAAATCTTCCGCAGAAGATAAAATGGAAAATAAGATAACTGTCGGTTTTCGAAATAATTATGAAAAATGTAGAATATAAGGAAGATTTCCGCGAAGGATAAACTCGAATCAAGGGCGGAAAAGGAAAGATGACCGACCTTTGAAGGGATATATAAGAGAAGCAAAGGAGAGGGATGCGGACACACAAGAAATTCTCTCCAACTTAGCACTTAGAGCAGTTTATAAAACTTTCCATTTTTGTTATCGAGCTGCGACTTAATTAGGTTTACAAGTCTTAGGTTGATAGAACTAGGAAACTCGCCAACAGCTCTTTCGGCTAGGGTTTTTACCTGTTGTAAAAGCTCATACGCAGATACGAAATAAGATCTCTATTTCTTTGTTTTCGTCTCGATTTATTTTATTTTTTCTATTATTTCATAACGTGATTATTTTTTGTTAGGCTTAGCAGAAATCCGAGACCTTAGGGAAAGTTAGGGTTTCTTAGATTTCCTCTGATTACAAAAACCGACGGTGTGAATTTTGGTTCCCACAGTTTGGCGCTAGAAGGTGGGGTGCTTACGGATCAATCTAACTCACAGCTGTAACGCTTAGGAAAATCAACCACCTCGCGATGGCAACCCCGTCGACGACAGTGTTGAAAGCACTCTAGCAGCGAAAGTGTCTGCGGTGAATATAAACACCACAGCGTTCGAGTAGATTAAAAAGATGTTCTTGACTCTCGAAAAGAAGTCAGCCAAACAAGACAAGCTCACAAGTTCTCTTGCTAAACAGGTTGAAACCCTAACAGCAAAAACCGAGGGCATCCTTTCGCGTGGAACTACTAGAATCTGCAGAAGAAGACTCGACTTTAAGATTCTGCACGACATGCCTACTAACACAGAGAGCTTTTCATCTGATCAAAATCCAGACGAAGTAAACCCTGACATGACTCGGCCAAAAGCGGAAAATATTCAGCCTCTCGAGCAAGAAACGGGAGCTGGTGAAGTCGAACATGTCAACTTAGAACCCATCGATCAGTCCGACCCTTTTGGACGAGGACGCTGATGTGCATCTGAGGAGGATAAGAAGCCACACAGCTCGGGAGAACTTTCTGTTCGATATACCTATGACTGAAGAAGAAAACATCTTCTAGGTAGAACATGAAAAGTTAACCGAAGAGAAGGCTCGGATCACTCGCAGAAAATACCGACAAAATCGGAAAACTACTGGCAGTGACCCCAGCGAGATGCCGATCTCCGCGATTATATAAAAAAAACGGCCGTAGAGGTAAAAGAGGTGAAGTCTAAAATTCACCACGCCACCAGCGTCGCACCTGAGATCGACAAGATCCCCGAAGAAGCTCAGAAAACTACATTCACTGCTCGTATCACTGAAACGAGTGTTTAAGATCATGGGAAGATCAAGATCCTATATACATTGGAACCAGCGACAAAAAAGCGCATCTGCAGACTTTCCAGATCGCGATGGATAGGGCCAAACTCTGGGACAGCGAAAAAGACGCTGGCTATTGCCGCCTCTTCGTCGAACATCTCTAGGAAGCAACACTCGAATGGTTCTCTTGCTTAAAACAGAACTCCATCGGAATCTTTACGCCAACTCGCTCAGAATTCCTCAAGCAATATTCAATGTTCATGAATAGGGGAAAGCTCCGATGTTGACCTTTGGAGCTTGTCCTAAAAGGAAGACGAACCTCTCCACGATTACATGAACTAATTTAAAATCATCATGTCTACAGTTAGTGGGATCAGCGATAAGATGGCTATCCATGCGCTCAGAAAGACGCTTTGGTACAAATCAAAGTTCAGAAAGTGGATATTCTCGAAAAGCTGCACAAGATCCAGGATGCTCTCAATAAAGCAATGGACTATATCCTCATCGAAGAAGAGATGAAAGTCATGTAGTAGAAAACATCAGACAAAAAGAACATCCTCGAAAAATGTAGCACCAGAGCAGAAGCCAAAAAGGAAGAGCCCCTCGTAACAACAAGTACGTCCATCACGAGGGGGAAGACATCCAGGGAGCGCACATACACTCCGCATCAGAACAAGGAAGAACATCGGGAAACACGTGGTCCCCAAAAACTCGACGTACGACGAAACAACATTCTGCGAGTTTCACCAGATCAGGGGCCACTCCACTATGAACTGCAAATTTCTCGGTGCCAGGCTAACGGCAAAACTGCTTGCAGGAGAAATTTCATATGTAACATGAATAAAATACCTCACCCGAGATACCGACTGTTCGCCAAAGGCTGATCAAACTCCGCCATCCGAAAACGCTCCTCAAAGAAATCGATTGGCGAGAATGAAAAATAGGGAAGAAGAGCAGATGACGAAGGCAAAGATACCGTCTCGTCAACATGATCATCGGAGTAAACATGATCATCGGAGGATCAAAATACTGCCACGATACCGGTCTCGTCAATAAAGGATTCTAAATGGAAAGCCAAGACAGTCGCATACCAGTGTCCGCCCCGGACTTCCCAAACGATACAATTACTTTTGAGAAATACGAGACCGTCGGAATCGACAAACCTCACTGCGATCCACTCATAATCGATCTCGTGATAAACGATCTCAAATTGCCAGAGTCCTTGTAGACACAGGAAGTACCATTGACGTTATCTTCCGCAATACGCTCAGAAGGATGAACGTCGATCTGTCCAAAGTCACACCAATGACAAGACCACTCACTGGTTTCTCTGGTACAATATCAATGACTCTCGGATAGATCAAATTCCCGATCATGGCCAAAGAAGTCGCAAGGATCGTCGATTTTGTGGTCTTCGACCACCCATCCATCTATAAAGAGGTACGTGGGCGACTCGTCACTAGAAGAATTCATATGCCCCTCTCTCTCAAAAGGGGGGGGGGGGGGAGTGCGTATGTATACATATACTCATATACTCCCACTTTTTAAATATTTGCCTTTGTACTCAATATTTTCAATTTTTTCCGATAAAAAGAAAACAAAATACGACTTCAAAAGGTATCACAACTCTCTTTTATCGTTAAGATACTTGATCTCTCGAGTTACTTTTCAGCTATAATAAAAATTCACAATTTGTTAAGAAACGTCGAGGCACGAATAAACGGTTATCGTATAACCCAGAAATGGAAATCTCATGAACAACCACTCATTAAAAACCAAAACTAACTCTGAGTGCTTTCAAAGCACCCCTCGGACGCTATATAAGTCTTCAAGACAATAACTGAACATCTCTGAAACCCAAAAAACGTTTCGTAATGCGATATACTAAGGAACTTCCGAACAGAAAAACACTTCCTAACACACTACTACACAAATGAGTCACAGAATCACAGTCAAAATCGGCCTCCAACCGAAACACTAAGCCCTATTCTCAAAAGTATTGAGATCACATTACACATACACATATTTTCGGAAAACAAAAGCGAGACATCGTCAGAAAACCCTCGAAAATATTGTTTCAGACTTGAAACCAACCACCAAAATAGTTTGTCCGCGACTATAAATTAACAACTAACTCATAAGAGCATACACTTTCTCTTTTATCGCATTCGTCGATTGGCCCCGAAGAGTACATAAACTGTTCTCTAAACGAACGTTTAGAGCTCCCCCTCCTCATAGGAATTGTACTCATACATTTGACAAAAGGAGAATAGTGTGCTATTATCAATATTACATGTTGTGGTTTCGGGTCTGGGTGGATTAGGGCTTTGACCCGAACCTCCTAAAATTAAAAAAAAAAGAAGAAGATAATAGTGTGCTCTTAAAAAATCTGAAATTTTGGTGCACTTGCAGACGACTTCAAAATTGTCTTTGGGAGAGTTGCTCGGTTTCCGATCGATGCAAGTCATATAGCCGAGAACTTATTGCAGAGTTCAACATTGGAAACGAACCAGGTCAAACCGCAAATAGGTTACGTAATCCAGAATAGTCACCGCAAACCTTAAAACCGATAGTAAGCCTAGGTCTTGCCCTAAACCCAAAACACTGGTCTCAAAATCTCAAGGCATAGTATCTAACCGATAAGAGATCCAAAACTTGTCTCTTCGCTTGCATTTGGTATGTCCATAAAAATCCGGAAAACTAAGTTTTTCGAATACTCATACCCGAAACAAACAACGGACATAACGATGTCCAAAGAGTTAGATATGAGATGGCAACTCGTATTATTTCCTCAACATCCACGATACTACTCATACACTATCAAAAACAAAACATTGTTCATTAAGATAAAAGCCGGCAGAGCAGCGGGGATTCAAAGCAACACGCAGGCCAGTCCCGATAATCTAAACACGGTCACACTTCGCCAAAACGAAAAACATAAACATAACATAGGGAACAAACCCCCTTAACAACACAAACATCCTCAACGAAATTAACTCATAGTTCCCAGATATCAATCTTCCAATCGAGTAGTCGCTAACCTCTCAGTGGTACACATGCTGTTCTAACCTCTACGTCCTGTCCCAGAAAGGCAGGTCCAACTTCCTTTGAATCAGGGGAAATCGGGAATCGGGGAACCAGTGCTCCTAATTTTTCCTCTCCATTCTGAGGGATCGCTAATTCCGTGTTGGAAGGTCATCCAGGTCGGACCCACCCTGCACGAAGGCAGCGGGATCTGACTGGTACCCACTCCCATCTCCAGCGATGAGATCGTGGGTACCCATTCCTCCCGGGGCAGCTCCACCCCATCTTTAAGGCGACATCACATTCATTCGGCGGACAACTTGTTTATTCTTGTGAAACCTGTAACACCCCGAACCATCCTAGACATATGGCCGACCCACCAGCAAACAATCAAACAAGAAAATGACCGATAGACCAACGAACACCCAAGGTTAGAGATGAGCAACCATCCAACCAACAATCAAAAAGAACATGACTAACCGTCCAACCCAACACCATGGTCCGGAAGCGCTACGTGACGGGCTAGGGACAATCGGTCAGAGTTATAGAACTTACTCCGCGACTAGACCAGTTCATCCACTAACATCGTTGATATACCATAGATTTTACCTATTTTACCTATGATATGTAGAGTATATCTAGAGTCTTTAATATGGCATTTGGTTTAGTTTTGAGTATTTACAGGTCTAGGTACTTATTGAAAGCAATTGGAGTTTTTAGACTATTTGGAGCACTCAGGAATGCTCAGCATAATTCCCAGTCGGATCCAGATTTATGAATAAACCATCGATCGACGTCACACACTGTGCGTCGATCGACGGTCAACACGACAGAAAGATTGGTGAAGGCTAGAGAAATTAAAAGTTTTACCCAAAGTTTTAGTAATTGCAAGACAAGTCCATGTTCGAAATTTAGACTATTTATTAGGGTTTCTATCTTTATTTAAGGGAGAGCCTAGAAAACCTAAGCATAGTCGTCTTCTAAGTTACACCAAAGTTTTAGAGTTTAGAGTTCGAACACATTGCTACATCTATTAGAGAGAAGATCTAATCGCCATTTTAGAGAAGATCTTGACTCCCTATCTTTTTACTCAGTTTTATTCAATGGCAATTTATTCAGAGTTTTATTCATGTTCTTTGTTGTTATGTCTGTGTAGTTTTCTATTATATTTAGGGTATTTAATGTAGTAATGTATTGTTGATTTTAAAGAAATTGTTTAGGTAATCTCTTGGTTCTTTGTTTAAGTTGCTCTTAATGGCTAAGTTGAATTTGATCAGCTCAATCTTAGAATTAGGGTTCTGTAGCGGCAAGAGAGAGTCTGGTTATAACTTGGAATTTATCTTAAACAATGCTAAATAACTAGTAACAAACGAGAGTTGAATTAGAAGTTAGAGAACCCATCAAACCGCGAAACCAATACTGATTAGATGAGCATTGATCGATGCCATCTTATTTTCATTGATCAACTCTCAGCCGAGAATGCGCGAGAGCGATCTCCTAAACCCTAAGGTTTGAATTCAGAATGATGCTTAATCAAACCCTAGCAATCTATTAGTCTGCATTATATAACCTACCTTAGAATTTTCTTAGTCTAATCTCTTAATTTAATCCTCACAAACCAAGATCAATCTTGAAATCTCTTTTATTTTTATTGATTATAATTCAACTAACTTTAATTCGAAACAATAAGTCTATTGTGGCAATCCTAGAGCCTATTGTTGTTTCGATCTCTAAGTACTACACTGAACCTCTTAATTGAGAGAGATGGTTAACAATATACCTCTAGGTCCAAATGTTGTTAGTATTGAAGGTTGTGAGGTGTTTAGTGGATAATGCTCATTTGTGGAGGCTAACTATTGATATGTTTTTGATTTGTGATGCAATTAACGAGAAAATCACATGGTCATCCTAAAGTTGAAGTGGCTAGAATCACTACTATGCAACACCTACTAAAACCTGCAGCTAAGAAAAAGCATCACCTACGACCCACCAAGAAAAAATAAGTGGTATGTTATGAAATGAAGTTATTTTATTTGTTTGTTGTTGATTGAAGTTGGTTGATTGATGTTGGAAACTTGTTTATATTATCTGCTTTGAGTTGGAGTCTAGGCAACAGTAGTTCCACCCAAAGTGCAAAAACGAAGTATATACTTTTAGATTGCAGAAACTCTGGACGTAAGGTAGCTGACTTCGACGGATCCGAAAGAGTATGCACTTTGTACCCCTAAGTTCAAATGCAAGCAAGATTTGGGTAGAAGTGCTAAGATTGGTAATGCAAAGGTCTGGAGGCCAAATTCAGAGATTGAATACATTTCCAATGCAATATGTTCAGTTGTTACATGGCCAAATGATAAACTAATGTTCATTTGAAACTTAGACAAGGTTATTTGTGTTTTGGTACAAACTTAAAGCATGTTATTGTATTGTGGTTATGTATTGCTAGTTAAAACTTATGTTAAGATATTGTATTTTGGTACATTTTGTAATATTATGTAATATAATATAATGATATTAGCTTATGCCAATAAATGTATTATTATGTAATATAATCTAATATTTTAACTTCAAAAGTGTAGACCATAACCCTTAAATTAAAAACATAAACCCTGAAGTTAAAACCCTAAAACCTAAAAGCCTACGACCCTAAAATTATATAAAATATAATTTAAAATTTAAATACAAGAATTAATTTTAAAAATTTAGACCTTGATTCGTATAAGTACAAAAATTTGTCTAAAATGCTATGCCTTTATGCCATATGTTAGTAAGATAAAATAGTTGAGCATCTAAGGGTATGGATAAACAATATAAGAGTTTTTGTGGGACTATTCATAGTGAAAAAAAAGAAGAGATTTTATAAAAAGACAATGGTCTTCTATATGAAGCTGAGGCATTTTATTTGTTTAAGACAACATTCTGTATGGGCGAATTGTGATCCAAATAAGACAAATGACAATGGGGTAAAGGCAAACGATGATGATGAACCAGTAGAGAAACTGAATTTAGTAAAGAGTTAAGAGAAGCTGAAATCATTGTACTCTAATTGTATCAAATAAACAAAAGTTTCAGCAATCATGGGACTTTACAGATTTCAAAGTTAAAAAGTGGTGTGTCTCAGAACTACTTGGATTAGCTGTTAGTTTTACATCATGACATGCTACCTGAGAACAATGTTATCCAAAGACTATAGATGCAATCAAAAAAATCCTGAAATATTTAGTTTCGGCTACGACAACATTCATGCTTGCAAGAATGATTGCATACGATATAGGAAGGAGTGAGAAGCTAGAAAGTGTCCAAGATGCAAAGTTTCAAGATGGCAAAAGATAAGCACAATAATGAGATAAAGGTTGGAATTCCAGCAAAGATCCATAGATATTTTCCAATCAAGGAGAGATTTAGGAAATGTTCAGATCTAAAATGATGGTTGAAGATTTGCGTTGGCACTATACCAATGTCTCTGAAGATGGTGACACGCTGTTGATTCTATATCTTGGGCACAAGTGAATGATAAGTGTCCAAACTTCGCTGCTGAACCAAGGAATCTTAGACTTGGAATTTTTATAGATTGGATGAACCCTTTCTTCATTCAAAACACTAATTACAGCACATGGCCAGTGGTTTGTTAGTGAACTATAACACGCCTCCAACAGCTCATGGTAATAGAATGTTGACTTTGTTGATCCCTTGTCCAACAGCTCCTGGTAATAACATAGATGCTTACTTTGCACCATTGATAGACGATTTACAAAATTTGTGGGCTGAGGGTATTGAATTCTATGACTCATTTGTAAGGAGAATTTCACACTTAGAGCCTTGCTTGCTTTGGAGTATCAGTGGCTATCCAGCCTTAGGGATATTTTATGGATGTAAGTGAATGGGAAACAAGCCCTGCAATGTATGTGGAAAGGATAAACCTTCAATGGAGACAGATTTTGTGAAAACAATGTGTCAACTGGAGGCGCTTCTTCCCTCCATCCCTTTTTGATATCATGTTCCACCTTCCAATACATCTATCAAAAGAGGCCTCATTTGGGGAGGACCCAGTACACTTCCTTTGGATGTATCCCCTTCGAAAGGTTTGATGTACTCATTTGCTTCAATATATGTATTTCTGCCAAAGATGCTTGACTAACATTCATCTTTCTTGACTAAGGTATATGTACATGAAAACACTAAAGGCTTTTGTTAAGAATCATGCAAGACCATAAGCATGTATGGCTGAGGGTATTTAGTTGGAGAATGTGTTGCACTTTGTTTAGAGTTCCTTCAAGATTCAGTACCAGTTCAAAAAACAGATAATCGTAATGAAGATATTGAGGATGATAGAATGGTGGTTGAAGGTCGACCTATGCAGAAGGGTATAAAGGTTACACTTTCAGATAAAGATAGAGACATTGCACATCATGCGCTTAATGAACATGGCATCTATGGATCCCTATGTTGAGTAAGAGGTTTACCCTTTCTATCATCTACTTATAATTATAATTTCATTTCAGAACTGTTTTTAATGTAAATCAGGATGCATTTGGAAAAATTACAAGCTAATGATGCTCGATGTGCTAGAAATGAAACTTTGTTGTGGAAAAACCATAATGAGCAGTTTGCACTATTGGTTAAAAAAGGTTTCCAACTCTAACTAGTTTTCTTTGATTATTATTTTAGTACATACAGTTTGTTAGATTGATAAACATGTCTAGATTTTAGTATCTTGATAACTGGTTAGCGTTGTAACTGGTTTAGCCTATTAATATTATAGTACAACTTGTTTTCTTCAATCAGATTGTTAGCTTCATTATCATGCTCTGATTATCATTTTAGTACCTATACTTTGTTAAGCTTGATGACTGGTTTTCTTGATACAGATTGTTAGCTACATGATCATGTTTTGATTATGATTTTAGTACCTACAGCTTGTTTGCTTGATGACTGGTTTTACATGATTATAATTTTAGTGCATTAGCTTGATGATCATGTTCTGATCTCCTGCGATAGATTCATTCAGACTCAACAAATAGTCATTTTAAGGGAGATAAGGTTTTTGGCATTTGAACCAAGAAATGTTGCTTCAGCACATAAAGAATTTATCATTAATGGACATCAATTTCATATAGATGCAGTTAAGCGGAAGACACAAAATAGTGGAGTAACTTATGAAGCATTTAGCATGTGTAGATCAAGTTCTCTAGATATGAGACAAGTGGCTGATATGTTTACATATTATGGAGTGATAAAAGAGATTTTACTTATGGACCACATGTTCAAAATACCAATGTTTAGATGCCAATTGGACCAACACATGGAATGGTGTGAAGGAAACAGATGGCTTCACTCTTGTTAAGCTTAATATGAGCCAAATAGCTTATTTGAAAAATCCATTCATTTTGCCTTCTCAAGCAAACATGTTTTCTACTCTAGGGAAGATGATAATTCAAATTGTTATGTTGTTATGAGAGCACCACCTAGAAGCTATCATGAGTTGGAAACAGAAGAGGATTTAGGTGGTGCACATTTGCATGTCCAAGAAGTCAATGATTTGGTTGGTGAAGCTTCTGATGATGCTAGTGTTTATATTAGAGATGATTGTTAAGGGTTACTAGTGGTAGATTGATAGTATGTTTGGTAGGTTTTGTTGGTTTGGTGTAAACAATGAAATGTTTTATGGTTTTGTAAACATTTAAATATTTCTTAGTTATCATATGATTAATTGTTGTTATTGAAAATATTCCGAATATATTTCATTTTAAAAAAGTAAATCAATTCGTAACTATTAATAATAAATTTTGGATGATTAAAAAATAATAATAAGAAAAAGCATTTGCTATCTTTGTTTAACAAACTGCTATTGGTAAATCAAATTAATGATTTTTAATAATATTTGTATCACGTTACTAAATATTAACAATTGCATAAAATTATTGTTATCGTTGTTTATTTAACTATAAGCATCCGAAAGATCGGCTATCAAAAGTGTCTGACCTACTATAAGGGGCTCTGTCAGAACGTTTTAGGAATGCTATTATAACAAACTCACAGCATTTAACGGCGCTATTAATACCCACATTCTTGTAGTCGTCTGTACCAGCGACCCTATATTTGCACCTTGGAACCGTATTGTCCCACATATTCATCAAGTCTTCTTTAAGTCCTTCTTGGACTTGTCAAGGCTCTTTCACAAGCTATGGATACTCTTGGACTCTTCGAGCTTTAAGGAATCTCCTAGAGATGTCCTATTTGTGCACAAGACCCATTCTTCACTAAACTCATCCTTTGACTCATTATTTCTTCAAGTTAACACTCCACAAGCTTGATTATAGGATATCCTTAGTGAAGCTTGAAACCTTGAAAGAACTCCCTAATTAAAAGCCTTACAAGGAAAACTTTTTGGAAAAAAGAATATTGTAAGAGAAAAAGGTAGAGATCTCCAAGACCTAAGGATTGGCAATGAGCCTATTTGCCTTCAGATCAGTTTGGTTGGGAAACATAGGCTCTGGATCACGGCCTCTTTCATGTGCTGCAAGGATGATCGCCTCTTCTTGGCAAACACCAACAATTCTTGAACTCTTCTTAGGACCGCTTTGGTGCTCCCCTCTCAACTGACTTCTTGCCATATTAGAAAGGTTAGGGACGACTGGTTCATCATTCTCCAGTGACTCAAAAGTAGGTATTTGATCCATTATCCCAAAGGTGCATCAATTCTCATAGAAATATACCAATAATCAATCAATCATTTAAGTAACATTTCAAGATTTAAGGAAATGATGAATGAATTGAATTGAAATGAATTATAAGGGTGCTTCCTTTTTTTTGTTGGTGAGGAGTGTTCTCAGAACACTTGAATCCCTCACTTATACAAATCGCCTTGTATAAAGCTCATCATATGGACTGATTTGAAGCTTTCCAAACAGCTTTGCTCTCGACTTTATCTTCTTCAAATAGTCTCTGAATATACACAGCTTGACTCTTGACGCAGCGTTAGACTCTGTTTCGTAGCTCGATCAAGAGTTAACAACGCTTGAGACCTAGTTTCGCTCAATCAAAAGATTGAAGATAATCTCTTGAGACCAAAATTCTTGTTTAGACGACGTTAATCAAGTCTTCACAAGGGTTACGAGAAAGCTGTTATATTATAAATCAAAACTGAGTTATAAAACAAGAATAGCAAGCTATATATATATAGTTATAAGGTCGGTCCACAAAACGACGTTCCTTTTTAAAATAGGAAACATAAAATAAAGGAAATATGCCAAAACAATGCATAAGAAGAAAGATAGATAGAATAGGAAATTCTAATCACCCCCTTTAATCACCAAGACCGTTAGGATGTCTGTTGTCTTGTGTGTTGGTTAAGGTATTGGGATGCTACATCAAGATTCTCGGGGGTTAGAAAGATTCCTCCTTGAATATGTAGCAATGTATGCAGGAAAATAACGAGACAAGTATTTGACGTTAAATACATCAGATGTTCGTACGTCTCGAGGAAGCTGGAGTCGATAAGCGTTATCATTGATACGTTCCAAAACCTCAAGTGGTTCAATCTTTTTTTTCCGTAAAGCTTGTTATAAGAACTTGTTGGCATATGATCCTTTGTTAGAACAGCCCATATGAGATCACCAACTTCAAAGACAAGTCGTCTAAGATGACCATCAACGCTGTTTTTGTACCTAGGACGCAAAAAGCTTCTAATTTGACTTTTTCAGCTCATGAGTCTTCACAACATTGTCAATAAACGTTTCAGCCTCTCCATGGATGCGAGATCGATCTGGTAAATAAGAGAGATCCACTGGAACGCGAGGAACAAATCCGTATATGACCTGAAAGGACTAAAGCCCGAGCTACAGTTGATGGCATGATTGTGTGCAAACTCATCTTGAGGAAGCTTCGAATCCCAACTTTAATAGAATTGCCCACCAATCAACGTAACAGATTTCCCAGTGACAGATTTGTAAGTTCAGTTTGTCCATTAGTTTGAGCATGATATGCTGAACTCATATCAATACTAGTATCAAGTAATTTACAACGAGCGCCAGAAGTTACCCAAAAAATTGAGAATCACGATCAGAAGCTATTGATGATGGCAAGCCATGTAGTCGATATACTTCCCGGAAGAATAAACCTGCGACTTGAACAGCATCAGTTGTACGCTTTCAAGGAATGGAATGTACCATTTTTGAAAATCTGTTGACCACCACAAAATATCAAATCGTAGCCTTTTGAGTACGAGGAAGCCCCATGACAAAATCCATACTGATATCCGTCCAGGGCTGTTTTTGGAATGGGAAGACGAAGATAATAAGCCTGCATTAGTAGCATGACCGTTAGAAGTCTGACAGATAACACATTGTTCGACAAAACGCTCAACATCTCGACATAAAGATCGCCAAAAATAAGAAGACGATACCAACTGTAGAGTTCGGTCCCGGCTTATATGGCCTTCATTATGAAGTTCAGAAATCAGTTTCAAGCGGAGACTGAAATCTGGAATGCATAATCTATTTTCCCGGAAAAAAAACCATCATGATGAGTAAACGGCAAAGATGACATAGTTGATTCTGTTGCAGACCAAATAGGTCCAAGAAGGCATAAGTTGCGTAAAAGTCTGCAAAGGTACTGAAACCTGGAACAGAAACATGCAAGACGGCAAGAACCGAATTTCTTCTACTCAAAGCACCGGCAACACGATTACTGACTCCCGAGGTATGCTTAACGACAAAGTTGAAATGTTGCAGGTATGCTATCCAAGAAGAATGTCGAGCTGACACTTTATCTTGAGTCCCAATGTGTTTGATAGCATCATGGTCTGTGTATAAGACAAACTCTTTGTGGAACAGATAGTGTTGCCAATGCTTAACTACTTGAATGAGAGCATAGAATTCAAGGTCATATGTACTAAGCAAAGACGAGCTCCAGCAAGCTTTTCACTATATAATGTAATAGGTCTGGTCTTTGACTAAGACCCGCGCCTATGCCCACCTTGGATGCGTCACAATGCAGTTCAAAAACCAAAGTAAAGTCGGGAACAGCTAAACTAGGAGCCAAACTTAACTTTGTTTAATCACGTCAAATGCTTTAGAAGCTGCCTCTGTCCAAACAAATGCTCCATCTCGAATACAATCTGTTATGGGAGACATAAGGCTACTAAATCGAGGAACAAAACGTCTATATAAAGAAGCTAGGCCGTGAAAACTACGTGTCTCCGTGAGAGTTGGAGGTAGAGGCCATGAAATATTGCTGAAACTTTGCCCTGATCAACCGCCAGTCCTTTAAAGGAACAATATAGCCAATAAATTGTAATTTAGCACAGCAAACTCAGATCTCTTTAATGTTGCATAAAGCTTCTCTCGTAGAAGTACCCCGAGAACCTCACGCAAGTGAACCATATGAGCTTCAATCGTCAAGCTAAAGATCAAGATGTCGTCAAAATAAACCACCACCGACTTACCTATAAATGATCGTAAGGCTTCATTGATGATACGCATGAAGGTGCTAGGTGCGTTGGATAATCTAAAAGGCATGACCATCCATTCAAACAATCCATCTCGTGTGTTTGAATGCTGTTTCCACTCATATCTCGTACGGGTTCGTATTTGATGGTAGCCACTTTTCAAATCTATTTTTGAAAAAAAAATGTGGCTCCAATTTGATCCAGGAGATCATCTAATCTTGGATGTGGGAACCAATGCATACTGTAATTTTATTAATTGCATGGCTGTCAACGTACATACGCGATGAACTATATTTCTTAGGAATTAGCAAAGCTAGTATGGCACAAGGACTTAAGCTTTCCCGTAAGAATCCTTTAGCAAGTAATTCTTCAACATGTATATGCAATTCTTCGTGTTTAGTCGGACTACATCCGATAATGCGGCCGGTGAAGAAGCAAACCATCAGGTTACAAAGTCAATCATATGTTGAATGTCGCGTAGAGGAGACCAACCCGGAGGAAGATCGGCCGGAAAAACATCAGAAAATTCTTACAGAAGTTCGTGGAAGTTTGGAGAAATTTCTTGCGTTTACTGAGCTGGAAAAGTAGATGCCAAGATATAAATAACAAACCCTGCCTCACGCGTTCAATCTCCGAATGGTGCTCGCTGTAAAAGTAAAACAGCAGTAGAAACCGGTGGGGTTGTAGTAGATGGTTTTAACGTGAAGATCCGATCATTGAATGTGATGGCATAAGTGTTGAGATATCCATTGTTAGATCTGATGTTAGCCGGGTAGGTTGTCTGGAAGTCTAACTTGATTAGTGGGCTTATTACCGAGGACGTTTATATAACTTAAATGATAGTGTTGTTTGTTTCTCGGTATATACAATGATTCTAAAAGATTTAAGGTGTCGTTTTCTAGCCGAAAGATGAGTCCCCCCTTTTTATTCTGATCCCTCTTCCTTTATAGCCCGCGTCTGACCTTGTTCCCCCTAATGTACGGCTCTATATTTCTTAATGGGCCGGGCCTCCTTGTGGTCTGAACAATAGATCGCCGCGACCAAAGGTCTAGCTCGGCACTGATTTTGAGAGAAGCCCGCCATTGTCGGCTGGGGTGTTGAAGCTGGGGCCGTTCTTCCTTACGGCCCAATTACAATTGAACCGTTCTGGAATCTGGTAGGCCAATCCTCCTGCCGGGCCACCCCTTCACCCGATAGGCCGTGTGAAGGGATATAATCCATCTCTAACAGTAAGCCCTCCCAGTTCGTTTGAAGCGAGCACGAGCAAACTTTGAGCGAATTCTTCGTGTCCAGGTTGGAGGGTGAAGGGAATGTCTTGAAGATCACTTTGTCCCGAGCATTTTGGCATGTTGGGCTGACCATAGGTCGGTAAATCGGGGGCCAAGAGCTTATTTCAGCGACAACGACTTTGGTCGGGACGTTTTAGGTCTTTGCTTCACGAGAACGGTTGGAGTTCCGCGCTATAATTGTACCGGGTCTGGTTTTGAAAGTGGAATCGCCGCCATTAGGCCCAATAGCCCCATCTAGGGTAATGATTGCGCGACTCTAGGGTTTCCTCTACTTTTTCCTATAAATAGGAAAGAGTGGGTCTGATTTTTCATTCTTCCCCCACGATTTCAGGTACTCTCTTTCTCTCTCTTTCTCTCCTTTCTCCTTTCTCTCTCTAAGTGTTCAGTTGAATAATGAAAACTGGGTCCGGGAGTAAATTCTCCGAGGCGGAAAAAGGGAAGGCCCTCGCTGTATCTTTGACGGCCAATTCCGCTCGGCCGAGGGATATGACTCTATCCAATGACCCTACCGTGGCTCATTTAAATGCCCTAAGGGACATGGACGGCTTGAATCTGTCCCAGCGACTGTTGGTCATGGATTCCGAGAGATTTCTGAGAGAAGACGATGACGGGCAATCGAACGAAGATTAGAATCTTGGCACGGTGGCTGACGAGACCGGTAGGATGTCTAATCGTGAGCTACGAGTTATCGTTAGTGAAGAGCCTCTGATTTTGCCGGAAGACGATCTGCTGTATCCGATCAAATAACATGAAATCGGAACCTTCGAACGGCTGCCAGCGCTGGACGCGAGTCTTGTCCGCCCAACGATCGTCGAAGGCCAGAACTGGGGGATGTTCGGGGAACCTGGTCCACAGTTGGGAGCGTTCGAGCGATCTTGAGGGCGAGCGGTGGAGCAGGAGTCACGTTCATCATCCCTCGAGACGACCAGTGACCATGGACTCCCCCTGTCGGCTATCAATGCGTCTACGAGTCTTTCTTTCAGAAGGATGTGAAACTCTGGTTTTCGATCCCGAGGCTCTTAACATCGTATTGCTTTCGTCGTGGGGTAGCAATTTCTTAAATGATCGTTGGTACATGGCGTATCGCAGTAGCACTCATGGTTATGGCCGCCGAGATCGACGTATCAATGAGTGTCAGGGTCTTAGAGGAGATGACGATGACGAGCGCCCAACCGAACGACTTATTCTCGCTTTGGATGAGACCGGGTCTGAATATCCTGATTGGCCATCCGAACAAGACCTCGAACTGGGAGATGTCATATTTTTATGTGAAGAGCGACGAGGCAGCCTTCGAGGAGCCCCCAAACGATAGATATCGTGTTCGATGGAGCTCTAGGCTTGGTTAGACTGATTTAGCAGAGTAAGTTTTGGTCGTGTCGCTAACTGACCATCTTTCTTAGTTTTGTTCTTTTTTGCAGTTACACATCCTTGCACGAAAGCCTATCCTGAGGACTTCTTTCCGAACGCACTGAAGATCGTAGCTCTCAGCCAAGAGCAGTGGTCTCGTATTACTCACAAACGGATTCAGAGGAATCAAGAACGTTTTGCTAGAGGTATGCCTGCTTCATACTCGAGATGCTTCTTTATGTGTCCTCTCTGTATTAACGCTATTTCTTAATTGCAGCCGATTGGATATCCAACATCCCGTGCGAGCAAACTTGTGGTCCAAGACTCAAGCTTATTCCAGAGGAATTGATCGGCCGAAGAAAAAGGAAAAAGGGTAAAGGTCAAGAGATGAGAGATATTCCGAATTTCAGCTCGTTGCTCGAGAACAATCTCTAGGGAGTAGATCTTCGGGATGCCAATCCCCTTTCGGTGTTAGATGCCATGGATGCGCAAACATCTGCTCGCAAAGAAGGAGATGGAGACCTCGAGACCGGACTAATTGGGGTCCCGGTCATAGAAGAAACCGAGTCGGAAGGCGGCTTGGTTCGCAGGAATTCAAGGAGCAGCACAAAGTGAGCTAGGGCTGAATGTCCGCACGAGGATGCCTAGTTTTCATGGGACCGGAAGGGCGATCAAGATATTTCATGAACCGAAGAGAACGAAGATCTTTGTTAATCGGCAAAGGGATTCGCCCCGGATGAGCAGCCCCTGAAGAGGAGGAAGAAGAAGAAGAAGAAGAAGGAAGCTGGACGTGCTCGCGAGGAAGCCGAGGATTTGATCTCCGGTGATGCTCGCGAAGAGGAAAAGGGGGGGGGAAGGCTCCGCAGATTCCCGAGGAGCAGAATGATCCCATCGCCGATGATGTCTTCCCCCGATCAGCGAAGAAGGCGGTTGAGAAGGGGGCAGAGATACCAAAGCGCGCTCGTCCCCCTTTCCCCATCACGTGAACTTTTGCTACTCCAACGAGGCTACCCCTTTGGTCAGCGACGCCCACGCCTGCGCTGAATTACTCTGTCAGTTAAAAGGGGGGTCTCGAGTATGCCAGAGGTCGGCGATCTCCTCTTCTCAGAGCTGTACATCGATGCGGCTCGGAATGCTCTTATGGTTCGTAGTTTTGCATCTTTCTATATTTTGTTTGATTATTTTTCTCAGTCTCAGTTAGTTTCATTGCATCTTGCGCAGTCTGACGGTCGATGGAACCACTTGGTCGGTGACCAAACTGAAGGCTGCTGAAAAGGACGCGGCGAGCAAAGACGCCTTTATCAAGAGGAAAGGTGCTGAGTTCCTCGAAGTTTCCAAAAAGGCGGTAGAGGAGAGGGATAAGTGGGCTGCTCGCTCTAAGGCTGAGAAGGTGAAAACCGCCGAGTTGTCTGCCGAACTGAAGAGGGCCCAACTGTGAATCGAGGAGCTCGAACGTAAGAATGCCGAGGTCGTGGCTGTGAAGGACGTCGAAGTGAATCGTCTAAGGGAATCTCGAATTCGTAAGGTGACCCAGGAGCGGTCGAGGGATTGCCTGAAGATGCTGAAAGACAAGAAGAGACTTCAGGTACCGCAGGTAGTCCTAGACTCGCTTTCAGCCAGGGAGGCTGAGTTCCAACTCGCTGTGGAGGAGGCAAAGATTGGGGATATCCCGGACGAGCTTCTTGAGTTATCCCCCTTGGTTCTTCGATCGAGATTCGTTGTTGACTGCCCCCTTCCTAGTTTCGATCAATTCGGGATGAACGAAGGTACGATAGATTCCTCGATCGCGGTTAGTCTTCGGACGCCTGGCCATTCCTTGGATGAGGAGACCCAGGTCCCAGCTGCTGAGAAGACGGTGGAGGAACGGTCAGCCGAGCAGCCTGAGGGAGACCGAGAAGTTCTGGAGTAGATTGGGCGGTAATTGTACGTTCCCTTCTTGTTGTTGTTGTTACATTTCCTTCTCTTGTTGTTGTTGTTTTTCTTTTTTTTTCTTTTTTTTTGAATGTAATGGAAGTTTGTTGTAACACTCGGATTCGTGCCTTGATCAATCCAACAATATTTTCATCTGATGCTTCTGTTATTCTCCCATTTTTAATTAACCGAATTGTCGAAATACTCTTAAGTAGAGTGAAAAATGCCTTAGTTTTCGGATTCGGCGACCGGTCATCAATCGTCAAATCGCTCATCGGTCAGTTGAGCAGACGTCGACGTCTGCTGGATGGTGGCATCGTATCGCAGGATTGATCGATTATTTCTTCAGCGTGGGTTGTCCTCGCAATGTGATCAGGACAAGTGTTTGGTTAGCCAACCTTTCCTGTGAGATCATTGGAGGCTCCAGCTGTTTGTTATTTTGTTATCATCATTTTTTTAACCAGGTTGTGCCTTTGAAAAGACTGCCTTCGTATCCCGCAGGGGAATCGATCTTCTCGTAGTTCGTTAAGACGAACAGAGATGACCGGAGGGTAAAAGTGGCCGAAGGGCGTATTTACTCAGGTTTCTTTTTATTATTATTATTTTTTTAGTAGTAATGGGTGGACCTGGAGTAGGGCTGCCTACGTACCCCAGAGGGGATCAAGCCGTCCGTAGTTCGTTGAGACGAGTAGAGGTGACCCGGAGAGTGCATCTACTCGGCGAGTAAAAGTGGCTGAAGGGCACATTTACTCGGCATTTACTCGGTTTTTTTTTGGTAGCGGGCAAAAGTGACTGTTGTCATTTGCTCGCCAATTTTTTTTTCTTTTTTTTAGGTAGGGGCAAAAGTGACTGTTGTCATTTGCTCGCCGGTTTTGGTTTGCTACTTGTAATATTTCTGAAGGTTGGACGCGTTCCAAGATCGCGGGATCGGCTCTCTAGAAGAGGTTTCTAGTTTGTAGACCCCGGGCATGATTACTTCGATAATCTTGTAAGGTCCTTCCCAGTTCGTCTCGAGTTTTCTTGCTCCCCATTCTTTGTGTTGTCGAATACTTTGTGTAGAACGAGATCGTTGAGGAGCAGCGGCCGGGAGCTGACCTTTTGTTGTAGTAGCTTGCTGCCAAGTGTTGGTAATTATGGAGGCGGAGCAGCGCCTGATCGCGGAGCTCCTCTATGCTCAACTCAGTTGGTAGAGCACAAGGCTCTTAACCTTGTGGTCGTGGGTTCGAGCCCCACGATGGGCGCCAAATGTTAGATCTGATGTTAGCCGGGTAGGTTGTCTGGAAGTCTAACTTGATTAGTGGGCTTATTACCGAGGACGTTTATATAACTTGGAAATGATAGTGTTGTTTGTTTCTCGCAATATACAATGATTCTCAAAGATTTAAGGTGTCATTTCTAGCCGAAAGATGAGTCCCCCCTTTTTCTTCTGATCCCCTCTTCCTTTATAGCCCGTGTCCGACCTTGTTCGCTCTAATGTACGGCTCTATCTTTCTTACGGGTCGGGCCTCCTTGTGGGCCGAACAATAGATCGCCGCGAGCAAAGGTCGAGCTCGGCTCTGATTTTGAGAGAAGCCCGCCATTGTCGGCTGGCGTGTTGAGCTGGGGCCGTTCTTCCTTACGGCCCAATTACAATCGAACCGTGCTGGAATCTGATAGGCCAATCCTCCTGACGGGCCACCCCTTCACCCGATGGGCCGTGTGAAGGGATGTAATCCATCTCTAACATCCATCATGATGAATGCGACGATCGAACTCGCAAGGACGCCCAAAAAGTAAGTGACATGCATCCATGGGCACAATATCACAATAATGTCATCCTTATACGCATCACCACTGGAGAAGTTCACTAAAGCACAGCGAGTGACAACATCTCATTATCTTTTTGAAACCACGCAAGCTTGTAGGGCGTTGGATGCTTCTCCTCTTTAAGATAAAGTGTATTACTGCTTCGGAGGTGAGACATTTTCAGAGCTACCAGAATCAATGATAAGTTGCAGACCTTTCCGTTTATGGTGCAACGTGAATGAATTCTTACGCTGGGGGAAATTCTCCTTTGCTCGAGGTGTCAAGAAAGATCGTCTTAACATCAATAGATGCCCCGTATCTGCCTCCAGTTCACAAGATTCTTCTAGGTTCTGGTATCTCTTCTTCTTGTTCGAGCTCTACATCTCGCCCAGATACATCTAATAAGAGACCACGACGACTGCGAGTTAGGGCAATTGGACTGTCTATGACCAATTTCATTGCAAGAAAAATAACGTAAACAGCTTGTGCGATGAGCTTCTGTCGGAGCGGTAACCAATTCCGTTTTGAGTTGTGCTGTCTCTGATGGCACCGTAGAAGGAGAGCTGGAAACAGGTTGAATCGAGTAGAACGAGCTGAACTCCAAGATGAAAAGTTAGCTTTGGTCTAGGCTTCCTTTGATGTGGTTCAACAACTGTTAAGGGATTGAACAACGTCAAGGTATATTGAATTTGTTGTTGTAGTCCACCCGTAAAACGAGCCACCAGCTGTTGCTCTGAATCTTGTACATCAATTCTTGTTTAATAACTGGAAAAATCAGTAGAATATTCTTCTACTGAACGAGGTCCTTGTCTGAGATTTTGTAACTTTAAGAACATGAGATGTTCGTAATTGTATGGCAAAAGGTTTTGCGCAAGTGTTTCTTCAGTTTTGTCCAAGACACAATTTTCTTATTTTCCAAGACGAGCTCTGGACGTTTTTAATTGACTCCACCATGCAGCAGCTCTGTTTGGAATCTCATCGCAAGTACTCGAACACATCGATCCACGGAACTCTTTTAAATTCCAGGACCTCTTCTACTGTCACGATCAAATCGAGAAGCTCCTCTGCTGTGTTTCTACCATGAAATTCTGGAATCTCTGATTTAAATCCTTGCTCCCATCGCCAATCATTATTAACGAGTGCAGCAGGGTTCTGTCTGAGTGCACCGAATGGGTTAGAATATTTGTTGTCTTGCGTGTTGGGTTAAGGCATTGGATGCTACATCAACTCTCCACTTGAATCTCCTTCATGTAGTATCTAAAGGTGCCACTTCTCTCCCAAGACTTGCTTATCAAGCTAACAGTACCTGATACAATGTGAATACAAATGCATCAGTTTTAATTGGTTATGAAATATCAATATTGAAGATTGATTTGCAAGGTAAAAATTAATGGCATTTGATTCGGGATTATATGGACATGCAACATGACTTGAATAAGTATAATAAAATTATAGAAGACTGGTTTTTCTCATCCTTTTATGTCATACCATACACTCGAAAACTTTGCAATTTATCTCTTTATCCTATAATGGCTGCCATAACTAATGTTTCTGATTTGAAACCATTCAAGTCAATGTGGAAGATTAGGGTGAAGATCATATGTTTGTGGAAACAGTATTCTACTATTGGTGTCCTGACGATTGAGATGGTTTTTAATTGACTCTAATGTATGTATACTTTCTGTTCATATTTATATCTTTATTTGGCATACACTGAGTTTTGGTAAATTTTAAATTTTGTAGGGGTGTTAAGATTAACGCATCTGTGAAGAAGGATCTGGTGAATCGGTTTGATTCATTTCTTTTTACAAGGCTGTTTTAAATTTCTTATAAATTCTGCACTTAACCCTCATGCGGTTCATATCGAACACCATACATCCATATAAAATTGGATTTATCTCGACAACAAGCGTGAGGTGTTGTGATGCTTTTCTTGATGAGCTAACTAGTTTTGAACCAGTTAATTACAGAGACATACTTGATGGTTCACTCAATACGGACTATTTAGTTTGTAAGTTATATTCTTATTCTACTTTCATATATTATGCGTGTATACTTGATGGTTCACTCCATAGAGACTATTTAGTGCACATGACAATACACTTTGAATCAAAACCAGGTTCGTTGTTACCACAAACAGCGTAATGAATTGGTGTAATTCGACACATCTCTATACATCTAAAATTCTACATAATTATAACATGATATGTATTTGATTAATCATATTCCTCTAGGTTGGGCATTGTATTGTCTTGTGCACAATAGCTGCAACTGAATCTGATATGGGCTGGTATTACTTGAGTTACAAAGTATGTTCAAAGAAGGTTTTGAATGTGCATATTGACACCATCGACGAACAAGAAGATGAAGAACTGGGATTCCACTATTATTGCGTCAAATGCAAGGTGAAGAACCCAAAGTTAATGCCAAGGTAATTATTATATACACAATTTTTCATGTTATTAGGTTGAGGATGGTGATGCACTTGTAAATATTATAATATCATTTTTAATATTTTAGATACAAGTTTCATTTGGTTGTGGTAGACAATACCGAGAATGCGAAATTCCTACTATTCGATAATATTGCAATCCAGTTACTTCATCGCCCTTGAAATGAGCTCACTGGAAGTAATGCTGCAGAGGTAAGTCGGTTTATATCTATATATACTATAGCTTCTGACTACTATATGTTCTACTATGTCTTTTAATAATTTAAAAGTTACCCTTGAAGATTGCAAAACCGAGAAGATATTCCTTTTGCACTCAAAGATTTAGTTGGTAAGACCAATCTTTTCAAGATTGGTATTGAGAGAGAAAAAATTTTCTACAAAAGTGACACTTAAAAAGTCTTAAAAATTGTTACCAACACTAAAATAATTACCGAGTTTGAGGAGTTGAATCAACCAAAGGTATTGAAATACATTATAATTTTGATTTTCTTGGTTTCAGTATTGATACTACATTTATTATAACATTTTTTGCCATATTGTCGGGAGCTTTGAGTACTTTGTCTATGGAAAACTCTTTTATTTCAGATGCACCGGAGGTAAAGTGTTATACATTATAATTGGTTTAACATGTTACACAATTAAACTGTTTTCCTAGGTTTGTTTTGTACATTATTTAAAATTTTATTTACTGCAGGGTTCTCTAATGTTGTCTGGAAAGTCTTTTCAGAAAGGTGAAGCAATAAAATTGACTCCTTCTAAGCGCCGAAGAACAACCGTGTTTAACTTGCAGGAACACGTTGTGGAGAATTCGGTAACAAAGTATCCTTTTTAGCTCGGATCAAGATTGAAAAGGAGGACAAAAGTGGCTGAGGGAAATATTTGCCAGTCCTTTTACAGAGGCTTTCGTTATGTTTTGGCTTTTTTATTATAATGCAATTATCTTTTTAATGTTTTTTGGGAATATATTTATTGTCTATGCATTTATTATACAATGTAAACACAATATTTAAACAGGGAGTAACAATAGAAGGAATCTTAAACAGAGAGTAAAAATAAAAGGAATTTTAAACTATTTTATTTCTCTACCTAAAGAGATTAATTGAAAGAAGATGATCGGGTTGAGATACTCAATTTTGACATTACACATGTTTGTGATTTTAATAGAACCACCAAGAAAAATATAAATCAAGTTCACTGATCAAGTTTGTTTTCAAAGATAGAACTAATCAACGGCTCTGACTTTATATGTTGTGCAAAATTTTGTGGTATAAAGAGGGGTCTTTATCATCCTATGTATTGCGTTGGTATGTTAACTATACTTTACCATTTCTTAGGTTTTAACTATAGTACTAAAATCTGGAACTATTTATGGTTATGTAAATCATTGTGGAGCGTTGGTACGTGCAGGAGGTCTTATAGCTCACGAGCAAGCCAACCCGCTGACATTTACAATCATATTCTCTATTCGATAGAGTTCTCCTTAATAATCTCGGGTTTGATTTATTTTTTATGTTACATTTTTAAATTTAAAACGTGCATAAGATGTGTCTTTAAGGTGGTTGAGAGAGAGAGAGAGAGAGAGAGAGAGAGAGAGAGGAGAGAGAGAGAGAGAGAGAGAGTAAAATTATGGTTGTATTTTATATTTCTTAAATAGTATAGAAAACAATAAACTATACTTACATGAATATAAAATAGAACTATAACGTATAAATGTGTAACGTAGTATAGATTTAAAACTTAGTTTATGTAATATAAATTAAATTTATAGAAATATATGTATGTTTTAAATTTTAAAAACATATTATATGTAGAAAAAATTATATGCTTTTATTATGTAAAATATAAAACTAAATAATTTTATTAGATAAAATTAATAGCTACTAAAAATAGAAGGGGAAATGACAAAAAGAAAAAGAAAAAGAAAAAACTAAAAATTAAAAATAAATCTAGACAATCCTAGATATAAGGACACAATGGTAATTAATATATAATGTATAAGTTGTATTTTAACCCTAATTTTCTAATGGCTTTTTTTGTGAATTATTTTTTATGGTTATTGGGTACAAATTCCCTTATTTTTATGAATATAATATGTTTTTCCTTATACGATAATAGAAATTTTAGTAATAAGAAATATATTTTATAACAAATTAATTTTTGAATTATATTGTTTATTTGTTATCTTGAACCAACTTAGCCTTACTATTAATTAACGTCAATAACAAACATAATAAACCGAACACATGAAAAAACATATAACATAAAACTCAATAAATACTATTTTTTTTTTGCTTATCACCAAAAATCAAATATCTCAACAAATTAAACCGAACACATGTAAGAGATATATATATTTAAATTTAATTCAACAATAGGATATTAAAACATGATAAAAACAACCTAAAACCAACTAATATCCAAATTAAGCCAAACTAATATTTAATAGTCCAAAAAATAATGAAACCAATAACCTTGCGCGGATCATATCCTAGTTATTTTAGTATATCCTAAGTAGTCTCAACCGTCATATATATTATGTTCATTGTACATTGCCTCTTCTTTGTGTTGATAAACAAATTATACATTGCCAATAAGATCCATCAATTCATACCAAATCCAATAAAAACACACCCAAATGAACAATTTATATACGATTTTACCCATTTTTATTTACAAAAATGGTAGAACTTGACTATCGGGTGCATAGACTCAACAATCAAACATTTTAAACATTGACGACAAAAAAAAAAAAAAAAAACATGTTAAACATTTCTAAACACCGTACAAGTGAGTGTATAGTGTATACATGGTTTAAAACAAACTGAGACTATGTGGAGGAAAGCTGAGCCAACCATGGAAGGAGACGTTCATGGACAAGATCCGGACGATCATCTTGTGGGCAATGTCCAACACCTTCCAGAACATAGAGGTTGAAGTTAGGTAACTGATCCGGAAGGGACGTGAAGTATTTACCTACAGGACCGTCTAGAGGAGTTAATCCATCTTGGTCTCCCCATAAGACAAGAACCGGTTTGGTTATTCTCGGTATCAGCTCGATCGGGTTTGGTCCTGGTGGACCTGTTAAAATCGAAACAAATGCATCTAGTGCACCTTCGCTGTTTGCTGGTCCAGCGATAATCTGAGATAACATTTTCACAAAAGAGGTAACAAAATTTAGTTGGTTCATTTGTCACTGAGATCATAGTGTGAGTAATAGGACAACAATACCTCTACAAGGGTATCGTCTACATTGTCTTTGTTGCCATAAACATTTGTCAAGATGTTCTTGAGATTCTCCCTGTGTTTTAATCATCCATCAATGCATTAGAGCTAAGAAAAAGAAAAGAGTGTAGATAATGTAACTCGGTAACGAGTCATATGCCTGTCTTTAACGCGGTTGAAGAGTGCAGAAGCTATTCCTCTTTGCTTGAGTAAGAAGTCGATAAGCAAGAGCAATGGCATCAAGAGCTTGATTCTCCAGTCGTCAAACACAGCTTTGTTGTTCATACCACCAGCACAATTCAAAAGTACAAGACCTTTAACCAAGTCTCTCTGCGATTCTACTTTTTTTTTTTTCCAAAAAGTCACAACAAACAAAAGAGTCTTAGATCAAAAAGATAGCAGATAATAGATAACAGATGATATTAGAACAAGACCTGAAGAAGCTATAACGCAAGCAAGGCTTCCAACAGAGTTTCCAATCAAAATAGTCGGTTTCTGAACCACTTCCTCCAAGAAGTTGAGTATCAACTGCATGAAAGTTAACTCATGCAATTAAACAAACCAAAACACTTAATTAAAACACAAAGTATTTCAAAGATGGTTACTTCAGCCCATGACTCCATAGTGTAGCTAAAACCAGGTGGCTTCTCCGAAGCACCAAATCCAAGAAGATCAATCGCATACACTGTATGGTTTTTGGATAGAGCATTTATGTTCCTGGAATAAAAGTTAGTTTTTACTTGTAAGAACCAATGCATACACACACAACAGTTTCTTGATTCTATATTGATTACAGTTCTCCTACTCTGTCTCGAATTCACTTCATTGATGCACAACAAATATACACTTGTCCTAACTCCTAAACAACAAAAGTCCGTCTCAGATTCACTTTATTGATACATAACGAATCTACACTTCTCCAACATAACAAAACTCTGTCTCAGCTTCACTTCATTGATACATAACTTATCCAACATTTACGCTTAAAGACTTTATAGTTCAGGAAGTAAAAACCTAGATAAATCAAAGTGGAAACTGATACCTCCGCCAGTGAGGAATAGAGGCGCCAAAGCCATGAACTAAGAGAACAGTCTGACTCGCCGGAGTTTCTTCCTCCGGCGAACTCTTGACAAAATAGTTGATTGAATATTCTCCTTTCCACTCCCATTTCTTACTCTTCTCTCCTATCTCAGCCAACTCCACCGCTTCCACTACTCCTCCACTTGAAACCGCTGCGCTAGAAGACGCCGTGGCTCTAACACAGACACGATCTTTTCGGAGGGATATCCGTCGTGAGGGCAACCATCTTTGACGACATCGTCATTCGCGCCACCATATCCGGCGGCGGCGGAGATAATCCTGTCCATGTCAGAGCTCTCATCGTCGTCTCTCGCTAACTCTGCTTCTTTAGTTATCCGCTTTGGTTGATTGTCATTAGAGACAATCTTACGTGCCTTTCTCTCTGTTTGATTTGTTTCGGTACACTCCGGTTAACATATAATTCGAGTAAAACCAAATGGTTCAGGATCAGAGATTAAGGTGACAACGATTTGGAGAGACGATGTTCGAACAGAAACAACCACTCGTTTCGTTGGAGCGTCCACGTGGCCTATGATTGATGGTTAACGAAGATAAAAAGAGATATCAAAGTAGATTCTTTCGGCATGGATAAAGGCTTGGCGTGTTATTTTGGAAACAAACTTGTAGGCTTAACCCGAACAAATATAAAAAATATGTAGCTCTGGTCGGACACCCGTTTAGACTTGAATTGATTTTTTAGATTTTACAATTTGGAGTACCTGACTCATAAGTTTGTGGAAATCGAAATTTGCATTGGCGATTTCTAAAACTGGAAGAAAGTAAAAAAATTCTAATTTTTTTTTTGAGTTCCCGGATTCTCTGCATAAAACAATAACAAAATATTGAAAGAAATTGCACAAAGAAGTTTAATTGATTTGGATGGAATAAAGTTAAAGAAATTCACCGAAAACAATATGGACGTAAATTTGTCAACAATGGAGAACCAAAGAACAAAGCAGTAAAATGTTCTAATGTCGAACTTGCTATAGTATAGTCACCTAGATCCTAAGTTTTCCTAAAGCTAACAATAATTCTCAAAGGTCTAATTTTTCGGATCCATTGCTCCTTGATTTAGCCCCTTTTATATACGCCCTTCTAGGTCTATCGTTCTTCCTTTTCTGCCCCCGATTCAAGTCTATCTCTCTGCAGAAATCTTCCTTATCTTCGGCGATATTCCATGATTATCTGGAAACTTGACATTTATCTTCTTTTCCATTTATCTTGTGCGAAAGTTAGGTAGACCGTCATCGTAGTTGTGCTCATTCTCGTCTGAAAATCGTAAGCAGGCTTTTGTCGCGTGTTAGATCGTTTTGGGACCGTTTTGTGACAAACATTTTTACGATTTCTTTCATAGAAGTCGCGTTTTATACGATGTTGGTTTTGGTAACCGCTAGTTGCGCGAAATAGTAAACCAGTCGTATAGTTGAGATAGCAGTGGTGTCAAGTTAACCGTTATTATCTTATACGATTTATTTGAAGTTTTTAATGAGACGACTAATCTTTGTTGTTAGTACCGCGAAAGTTCAATGGAAACTCAAATCGAGACAAAACAAGAAGCAGTTAAGTCAGGACCCGAAGTGAGGTTAATGAAGAGGAGATGGTCTTGTTTCCCGTTGGCGATTAGGTGCGGTGCATATCTCGTCTCCCACGGGCGATGAAACTTGAAGTTGGTCTCGTCTCCCATGGGCGACAAGACTTTGAGGCTGGTCCCCTCGCCCGTGGGCGAGGAGACATTAAATGTGTCTCGTCGCCTGTGGCCGATGACACTTGAGAACTTGTCTTGTCGCCCGGACGGTCTTGGTTTTAGTGATGTTCATATCCTCGTGTACTTCGAAGCTTATCCCTCAAGATATTTCTGAAGTTATTTCGAGTCAAGCTTCTTCAAAGAATAACTTAGCACTCCTGGGTGTTGATTTCGAGATTGTCGTTTTTACCCCAACAGTTAGCCCCCCAGTTCGCAAGTTTCAAATGCGAATCTTGCGGGCGAGTGATGTGCATTTTAATTGGAATCTACGGGCAGGATAGTTCTTATGCAATTGCGAAAAAAAAAACTTTGATTATTTTATTGCGAAAAAATTCCTATAAGTATTAGACACTCATTCCTCATTCACTTCACACTTCTCCAACTTTCCATCTTTTTCTTTGAAAGCTTTTTTAAACAAAGATGGCTCCCCTCCCATGATGAGAAAAGAAGCAATGATGTTGGTATAGGCACTGTCCTCCAGGCGAGTTCGTCGTCTTCTCCCGTCCCTTGTGGTATTCCAACTCACGTGGCCGAGTATCTTTCTTTTCAGAGAACTGACTCGCCGTGATGCCAAATGGAGGGCTCTCCCCGTGTCAACCCGTCAAATTTTTCTGCCACACCCGGCGTCTTGGCGCCTGGGGCCAAATTACCACTCTCTCTCCGATCATTCCTGAAGGTGGTGTGGTTACAGTGCATGCACCAGCCGTGGACGTTGTGGCACAACCGACGGATTCTTACACAACTCTGGTCCCTGTTGCCAATACTAAACAGGCTCATGAGTCAATGCCTCCTCCCCCCAACTAAGCGGGAGATTGTTTTGGGGTTATATGCCCCCAGTGCCTCTCTGAATGTCATGCTGAGGGGTCGTAAGATGCCTTATGCCAATCTCGAGGCGGCTAAGAAGGTAGGTGTGTTAAAGGTGTCGAGGTTGGACCTTTTCCCCTAAAATCTTTTGGTTCGGGTTTGAGGTCGCAGTACCTCGTCAAGGTTTGTTTCAAGAATCTCTTTATGTTAGCGTGCTAGATATTTTCTTATTCCTCTTTTCGTCTTATGAAGTTCGTGTCTTTGATCAACATGATGATTAAGGACTCCGGGTCTAAGGCTGAGAAACTCACAAATGAGCTTGCTGAGTCGAAGGAGAAATTGCCGATGTTTGAGGTGAAGCTAGAGGTTATCGAAGATACACACTCCCTTAAAGTATCGCGGTTGTAAACTCGGATTACCGAGTTAGAGAGGGATCTCAGGAAGACGGCAAGCTCCTTTCTCAAGGAGAAGAAAGCTAGGAGGGCCAAGGCTTAGGAATTGTGTAGCCTTCAGCGTCAGATTGAAAGTGGAGGAGGCTCGACGAGTCGCAGGATTGTGAAGGCTAAGGCTGAGTTGAAGGGCGCTCTATGCGCCGAGTTTCAGACTCGTTTGGCAAAAATTGCCAACTCCCTCGATTCCCTGATGAAAATTCGCAGCAGGGACCTTGCTTTGGCGGTCATTGAAGGAGGGATGAACGAAATTCTACTTGGATTTGCTCTTCGCTGGCCTGAAATCCGATTGTGTCCTTCCATTTCTTTTGGAATAGCAAGATCATGTTGATGTCTAGCTTCCTGACGTGGTTGAGGTAGACGGAGATACGCGGCCCCTAACCCGGATGAGGCAATGGGTGATGGCGAGGTTCCGTCTTTGGAGGTTGAATGAGGATGTGGTCCCGTTTGGGAAGTTTGATTTTTATGTTTTTGTTTTTTGTTTGTTCTGGCCGTGTGTGGCCACATTTTCTATTTCGGGACTGGCCATGTTGTTGCTTTTTTATCCCTGCCGCTTGGCGGTTTTATTTATCTAGGTTTTTTTGTTGATAATGGCATGAGTAATTTTACGTGAATGGTGAGGAGAAGAATATGAGTTTTAGTCTCATATCCAACTTTCAGCAAATCGTTACATTCGTTGTTCATTTTAGATGAGAGTACTTGACGATTTTAGTTTGTTGAGCCTCATGAAAGCACAAATATAAGTGAAGAGACATGTTTTTGAAATCTTGTATCGGTTTTTCAATACTATGCCTTAAGATGTTTGAGACCAGTGTGTTGGGTTAGGGCAAGACCTAGGCTTACTTTCAGTTTAGGGTTTGGTGATGGTTGTTTCGGCTTACATTACTCGTTGCGGTTTCGACCTGATTCCGTCTAAATATTGAAGTATCCAAAAATTTCTCTGCTTATATGAACTTGTACTGATTGGAAATCGAGCATCTCTTACAAAGACAATTTTGAAGTCGTCTGGAAGTTCTGACCAAAAATTTTGGATTTATTTTATATCACGCTAGTATCCTTGTGTCAGATGTTTTGAGAGCATATCTCTATGGGGGGGGGGGAGAGATGGATAAGTCTGTTTAGGACCTTGTTTTTTTGTGATCAGCAACAAATAGAATGGTAAGTGTTACCATTTTTGAGTTTTGAGTTTTCGCGAAAGATATGTGTTTAAGGAGATGCTAGTGTATGGCTTTTTCGGTTTTCCGAGATAAAAGTTTCATTGAGGAAGATATTCTTTTTGTTAGAAAAATGATTCTTTAGGCGTTTTGCGACGTCTCTCGATGCTGAGAACCGGATTTTTATTTTGTATGCCGTGTTTCATGTTTTAAAATGTTCGTGGGCTTGAAGAGTTTGTCAATCGTTTATTAGATTTGTGTGTAACTGTTTTTCGTAAGATATCCATTTTTGGGTTATACGGTGATAAAGTATTGCATGACATTGAGCGTACTGCTGATTTTGTTTTTGAAAATATCGAGTTTGAGAGCAAGGATTTTTTTAAAATGTGGGAGTATACGAGTATATGTATACGTATCAACCCCCCCCCCCCCCCCTTTTTTTTTGGAGAGGGGGACTGTAACACCCCTGATCCGGAATAAGTAAAAGTCAATTAGTTTGTCATGAACCAATAAAAAAAGAACATGCACGACGAACTAAAGAACTTTAACCTGATCAAAACGCTACTACCATGTCCCAAACCCTCGGCCAAGGTTCCCGAATCAGATCCAAAATCCCAAGATCAAAGGTCCATGAACGTATTTCCTAGCAATTTCAAGTTTAGCCTTTTGAACCCGAATTTGAAATCGTTAGTTAGTTCGTCCGAGACTAGGACTAGTATCATATGGAATCCAAGCATTTCACAAACCTTTCTTATTCATATGTACTTTTAGTTTCAACTACAACAAAACATTTATACATACTCGGACGATATTCAAACCCATATCATACATATTACAGAACGTACATGTGTGCATAAAGGTAGAAAATCTACATCAACATTTTTGTGCTCCTCCGATCCCGAAAGCAACTTACTAAGGGTTACCTTCAAAACAAAGATTTTGATGAGAAACTAATTTTCTCAGTGATTTGGGTTCCCTAACAATTAAATCATTCCCCCAATATGCATCAATCATCAAGCAGCATATATTAATTATTTCAAGCAATGCACAATCCAAAAAATTAAAGCAATAAAGTAGTCCAATCATGCACTCTTCACGAATGGTTAGATCTTCATAGATCGTCGAGGCCTGCCTCTCGCCATTGGTTCCAATCTTGGTTTCCAACATCCCTTCTTGTGCCCATTGACTCTAAACACAAAGTCTAAAAGCCGATAGCAATGAATCACACAACTGTCGCATAGTCATGCAGCCACACGGTCGAGGTAGCTAGCCTATTACACGTGTCTTCGCATCCTGCCCAGAACTAATTTTGGTAAGGCCCCGGACAAGGCACGGGCCTCGAGTGTACACCAATGACTATCACGACACTCCACCCAAGTGTCGGACCCTCAAGGATCATTTCCTATTTGGAAGTCCGTGGATTTACGATTTTCACCGTTATGACATGATCAAACATGTTATACCCTCCAAGCCAAAGCCCGAAGGATATAACTCAATATCTTTTACAAGCATCAATTATAAATCATATCAGTATATATATATATATATATATATATATATCTATAAGCACAACCTAGCAAGGCATCAACCAATACTCTTGTTTTGCAGGCGTTAACCGCACACACAACAATCATAACCCATAACCATGACTCACCTCAACAATTAGGTGAAATTTTTGGACTGCAAATGCCCCTATCTCGCTGTCGGCTTCGCTTAAACTTTTATCGGGAAACCTCTAGAACTTTAGAAATCTAAACACATGAAGGGTAGTTTGAAAAAGGCTATCTAAGCTCTAAATAAGAAAAGAAAAGAAAAGAAAAGAAAAGAAAGTCAAAATAAAAGCTGATTAAAAAGAAAAGCTAAAGACCAAAAAAAATTACCTTAACGCTCAGGTGCTCTTCGGTTCTCTCGGGTGCTCGCCGGTTTCTCTCGGGTGGCCTATGGTCTGGTTTTAGATGTGGGGAATGAACTAAGGGGGTGGTCTGCTATTTATAGGCTGGAGAATGAGTTAAGGGGAGGCATAGGTCGTGCATTGCAAGCAGGAGGTGTCCCTGCCTTCCATACCAGGTGTCCCTGCCTTCCAAACCAACCAGTAGGAGACAGATTTGTGTCTAGCGACAAATATGTCTAACTAAATCAATATTTGTGGCCAGCCACAAACCTAGCTGACATGATGTTTTTATGTATTTCAAATGCAAACTCTCTCAAATTAACCTTACGAACTAGTCTTGCCAAGAGAGGTCAAATTGTAGTATTTAGGGATCAAATCCACAGGGAGGGGTGTACACACAATACACTCAATACAGTCTTGATTAAGCTAGACAATAGATTAAATAAGCAATAAAATAAACTATAACAGATAATTAATAAGTAAACAATAATAATAAATAGCTAGATCTAGGGTTTAATGCAAATGTATTATAGAGGATAGAAGCTAAGGGTATTAATCATAGAGCTCAATATCTAATGTAAAAGACGACCAGCTCTCGCTGTGAGTCTAATCTATTGACTAAGTCCGATGTCTCAGCTCTCGCTTGTTGACACAGAATGACCGTCGATCAATGGCAATGAATCCTGTGTCGATTGATGGTCTCTTGAGTCCAAGCTTTATGACCTATTCGATAAGTTCACTAAATTAAACTAAATCAAATCTCATTTGTGTCTAGCAAAACTAGCTCAACAAGATTAATTCTGGTAGTAGACCATGCTCTCGGCATGCGCCTAACTATCCTATGATCAGGGTTCTAGTTAAGCTACTCTAGAACACAAGCAATAAACACAATTCTATTGATAGATATAATAACCACCCTAGCAATTCTATTGTTTGGCTAATCCATCAATACCATTAATAAACCCTAAAACTAACAAGAGATTTACTCATGGCATGATTTTCGTCACAAGAAATCATAGATGAATATAATAGATATAGAATAGAAATCAAATAAAGAACCAAAGGAGTTCAGGAGGGACTCTGAAGGAGTTTCCTCCCTTCTCTCCTAAACCTAAAAACAATAGACAGAATAAAGCTTGGTGCCAAAACAATGGCATATAAACACATAAATAGGGTTTAGGTCGTCCATGGGTATTTTTGGTAATTTGTGATGGCTTCTGGGATTAAGTCGGCCATAAAAAAAAGTCGTGCCTATCTTCTGATATCACCATCGATCGACACCAAGTCTGTGCCATAGATCGACACTCATTCATCTTCTCGACAGGTTCCTCTCGTGAGGCAGACAAACCACTCTCTAGTGAAACAGGCAATAGCTTTAGATCTATCTGTCAGATGGACCTCAAACCAGTGGCATTGGAACGCTAACTCAAAGTTCTATCTTCTGTCTACATATAAGCTCAATCTCACTGTGGGAAGATCTTTATCCATATATAAACATCTGATGCATCTACGCGGTTCTTCATCTCTAAAAGCTCCAGAATCACCAAAGTTCTCTAGAACGTACTTGAACCTGAAAATACTCTAAAACATACTCCAAACACATATAATAGACTATAAATAGGACTGATATCATGACAAATTAGTGGTAAATAACAGGACCTATCACTAGCCATAAGAAAGAAACATGAGGTGCTTGAGGTGGTCTAGTCAAGGAGAATCACATGTCCAGCTGCTTGGAGGAGGAAAGCAAGCAGCTGCACCTTCCAGAAGCTTACAGACATGCTTAACTTTGTAGATGGGCCCGAATGGGCCATGTTTGAACCCGAATATGTTGTAAGCTGATCCGGGCTGAAGGAAATTTTTCTCCTTGACCAAAACTAATAATTAACAGACCAAAACATTTCCAAAATAAGTCTAATGTCATTCTTATCTTAAGGTCCAGAAATAAAATTTTGATTAATTTTCTTGTTCGACTGGGATGTTCTAAGAGAAACACGAGCATTTTCAGTCGACTAAATTTCCTGAAGAATTTATTTCTTCAGATGGAAAACCACTATAAGACTTTCTTAATTTTTATGTACCTTGGGATCCACAACCATCCACATGAATAGATTAATCTTACTTCTACTTGTTTGAGTAATTTTCTCGGTTATTGCATGATTTTTCCTTGTCTTTGTTTTACTATTTAACGAGGGTTATTACATTCTCCGCCTCTCAATAGAATTCTTCCCGAATTCTTAGTTTTTTGATGTTCCACCCATCTGATCTTCATCATCTTCCAAAACAGTTCTGATGAGTAGCTCTAAACCTCTATTCATTTTCCCATCTTACAACTACTCGGCACTGTTTTGCCCAAAATACTTGCACTTGAGGGATGTCTCAATTTTTCAGTTTCGTTATTCTTCTTTCTTCAATTCGAAGTTGTCCTTGAGGGTAAGTGAGACTGGAACGAAGGTTTTTTACTCGTTGCGGCTCTACTTTGGTAATGTTGTGTATAAGCATTCGTAACATCGAGACATGGAAAACTGGGTGGAGAGCCATATCTGATGGTAACTCTAATCGATAGGCTACTTATCCAACCCGTTCCATCAATCAGTATGGTCCTATATATCGAGTGGCTAACTTCCCCACTTTTCCGAACCTATCCCTCCCTTTTTGCGCAGCCACCTTCAAATATACCCAATCTTCAACTTGGAATACTACTTCACGTCTTTTCTGATCGGCATACTTCTTCTGCCTATCTTGAGCTTTCGTCATATTCTCCCGGACAATATTTATCTTTTCTGTTGTTTCATATTTTACATATGGTCCTAACATATGTCTTTCTCCAACTTCAGCCCAGCAAAGTGGTGTACGACAAGATCATCTATATAGTGCTTTATATGGGGACATCCCAATACTTGCATGGTAACTGTTGTAATAAGAAAACTTTACCAAAGGCAAGTATTTTTCCCATGTACCTGGCCAATCTAAAACACAAATCCTTAGCAAATCTTCCAAGGTTCTGATTGTACGCTCCGTCTGTTCGTCAGTTTCAGGGTGAAACATCGTAGTCAAATGAAGATCAGTCCCCAATACTTGCTGGAAAGCTCTCCAGAATTGAGCCGTAAATCTTGGGTCACAATCAGATACTATGGTGGCAGGAACTCCGTGTAATCATATTATCTCCTTTAAGTAAAGTTCTGCCAATAGTTCGACCATGTCAACAATTCTAATAGGTAGAAAGCGAGCGGTCTTGGTTAGTTGGTCTACACTACCCATATAGTATCATTCCCTCTTCCTGGTGCTCGAGGTACTCCCGTTAGAAAATCCATAGCCGCTGACTCACACTTCCCTTATAGGATTGGTAGGGTTTGCAATAAGCCTCCCGGCACTTGATGGTCAACTTTAATTTGTTGGCAGGTCTGGTATTGAGCTACCCACTTAGAAACAGATCGTTTGATTCCTGTCCAGTGATAGTATCGACGTATATCCCGGTACATCTTGGTGCTCCTAGGATGAATACTTAATACTGAGTGGGGTGCGGTTCTCAAGATCGCTTCTCGTAACTCCTTTCCTGCAAGTGTTGTTACCCTTCCGTTGAGTGGGAGAGTACCGTCTCAGCAAAATGATAGAACTATCATTTCTTCTGCCTGATTCTCCAAGTTCTTTTATAATCTTCTTTAGCTTCACATCTTTCTTCTGCTCTTCTCAAATTCTCTGCATGAGGTTTTCTTGATTCACTGCTCGTAATCCCAATGGCTTGTTGTCCTCACTCTCTAAGTCTGAAAGACTAGCCATCTTGAATTCTAAATTAAGGCTTCTAAGTCTTTCTCAATAGATGTATCACTCCTCCTCGACTTAGTGCATCTGTTACCACATTCGCCTTTCCTGGGTGATATTGGATTTGTAAGTTATAATCCGCGATAAAACTCCATCCACCTCCTTTGTCTCAAATTAAAATCTTACTGAGTGAAGAGATACTTGACAGTCTTCTGGTCAGTATAGATTTGAATCGTCTCACCATAAAGATAAGATCTCCATATTCTTTAAGCAAATACCACTTCGGCCATCTCTAAATCGTGAGTGGGGTAATTCTCCTCGTGCTTCCTCAACTGTCTTGAACCATAAGAAATGATGACCTTTTCATCTTTCCGTCAATACACAACCCAAGCTACTCGAGAAGCATCAGTGTATACGGTGTATGGTCTTCCCGGGGTAGATAATGCAAGAATAGGTGTTGTCGTCAAAGCTTCCTTTAAATGTTAAAAGCCTTTTCATCTTTCTTATCCCATTCAAATTGAGTTTTGCCATGATGTAAAAATTCCTCATAAACTTTCGATAATATCCAGCCAATCCTAGAAATCTTCGAACGTTGGTAGCATTGGTAGGGCGTGGCCTATCCTTAACTACTTCAACCTTTTCGGTATCTACTGCGGCACCCTTCTTTGACACTCGATGACCAAGGAACCCAATCTTCATTTTCCAAAAGGTACATTTACTAATCTTGGCGCACAACTTATGGCTTCTTAATCGCTCCAACACCCGTTGAAGGTGCTCTGCATGTTCCTTCTTACTCTTGGAATAAATAAGTATATCATCAATGAAGATGATTACAAATTTATCTAAGTAGTCTTCTGTGTATTCCGGGGAATTAGACTTCCACCGGGATCATTCCCTCTGACCCGTATACGAGGGTGAATGGGGTTTCTACCATTGCTCGTCTTAGAGTTGTTTTATATGACCATAAGACTCCTTCGAGTTCTTCTGCCCATCGAACCTTCGTGGCGTCTAGTCGTTTCCTAAGTCTGTCTAGGATGGTTTTGTTCTGGGAGTTGACTTGGTTAATCATATCTTCCATTTTTTGCAAAATGCCTTGAATCTAGTCGAGCTAAACTAAGATCTATTGTCTGTTACGATCTCATACAAGATTCTGTGTCTGCAGATGATATTTCTCCATACGAAGCTTTGTTAAGACTAGCAGGAAGTGTTTTTGTTTAGATTTGTGCAGGGGGACGAGAATATCCATTGGCCATCGCATGAACGGGTATGGGGCCAAAATATATGAGAAAAAATTCGCGGGTTTATGGATTGTTGGCGTGTGTCTCTGTCATTTTTTGTATTTTCGTGCAAATTTTTCGCAATCTTTGATCCTCGTTGGCCAATAGTAGTTATGGCATTTTATTTTGATTGCGAGGTATCTTCCGCCAAAGTGATTTTCGCAGGATCCAAAGTGGACCTCTTCCATGATTTTTTCGGGCTTTGTCTCCTTCCACGCACGTCATAAGTTGTCTGGAGAACCTCCACTTGTAGATTTTCTGCTTAATAGGACATATCGTGCGGCATGGGTTTTTATCTTTCAGGCTGCCTACTTCTCTGCAGGGAGCGGTTCGTCGGCGATATGGTAAGATCATTTCCGTCCATGTTTTCTTGCAGCCTTGTTCAGATTGTTCCGAATTTTCTTTGGGTTGTATGTCAAATTCTTCATCGTTTTGCGGCTTGATTAAGTTCACGATGACCGGTGACCCGATTCTTGGGTGCTCCATGAATTCTACGGGACTATTCTTCTGAGACCTGGATATGATCCTGATGCTAAAGCTGCTAGGCATCGGATTAAGCATTTTCCGCGCGGGGAATATGGGGTTGAGAGCGAACTAATCGAATTTTTGAGCTAGGTCTTGGATGATTTTTGAAGTACGCATCCATCTTTTCGTCCCTTACTTCGTATTCCCCGATGTATTGGTTTGCTTCTAGTTGAGAATCATAGTACGCGTGGATGTTGAATATATTGAGACCATGAGCTAGACGCAAGCCCCGATGAGAGCTTTGTACTCAGCTTCATTGTTTGAAGCATGAAAAATTAGTCGAAACGATTATTCCAAACACTTCCCCGGTTGGCGACGTGAGTCGAACCCCGATTCATGAGCCTTGTTTGGATGAAGATCCGTCGATACTAAGGATCAAGGTTCGTGTTTGGTTCTTGGTTTCTCATACCCTCCATGGGAGTTTTACCAAGAAATCGGCTAGTACTTGTGATTTTGCACAAGTTTTCGTTTGATACTCTTAATCGTATTCACTCAGCTCGTCCTCCCACTCTGCTAGCCTCCCTGATTGTCTGGGACTGTGCAAATTATTCACAACGAGAATGAGGCGAGGACTACAAGTTCTTGCGACTGAAAATATTGTCTTAGTCTTTGTGCTGACATTATGACGGCGAGCGCTAGTTTTTCCATTAGAGGGTATCGTGTCTCGACATCCAATAAGGTTTTACTTATGTAGAAATTTGGTTTTTGCTCGCCACCTTCTTCTTTGATGAGAATGCCTCTTACAGCCGTCGTTTATACTGCGATATACAGAAACAAAGGCTCTCCTTCGATGGGTTTCGCGAGATCTAGGGGAGTAGTCAAGAAATGCTTTAACTATTGGAAATATTTTTCTCATTCCTTAATCCACTCGAATTTTTTGTTCCCGTTCAAGGTCTCGTAGAAGGGTAGGCATTTGTCTGTTGATTGCCAGATAAAGTGATTAAGTGCTGCAACTCTCCCGGTTAATCTGTGCACTTCTCGTTTGGTTCTCCAGGGAGCCATCTAAATCAGCACATTTATTTGTTTTAGATTCCCCCGATGCCACCGCGAACCTGCATTTGGCTGGGTTCAGTCCATGTTATGCAAATTTAGTCTCTCGAAACGTTCTTGCAGATTGGCAATGTGATCTTGCTCTTCGAGAGATTTTATAAGCATATCATCGATGTAAACCTCCATAGTTTCCCCTGAGCTTCTCGTAAAACATGCGATTTCCGAGTCGTTGGTAAGTTGGGCATGCGTTCTTGAGACCAAAAGGCATCACTTTGTAACAATAGGGGCCACGATCTGTGATGAACGCTGTCTTTTCACGATCACCGGGTTCATCGTAATTTTATTATATCCTGAGAAGGCGTCCATGAATGACAGGAGTTTGTTCCACGCTGTTTCTACTACCAAGAAGTATATGTGCGGTAGCGGGAAGCTGTCTTTTAGACAAACCTTATTGAGATCAGTGAAATTGATGCGCACTCGCCACTTCCCGTTTTTCTTTTTGACTACAACGGGATTGGCGAGCCATTCTGGGTACCTGACCTCCGTAATGGACCCGACTTTAAGGATTTCTCAACCTCATCGTTGAACGCGGTGGCGCGTTTTGGTCCCATATTTAGTCGTATCTGTTTAACAGATTTGAAAGTAAAATCGACGTTCTGTTCGTGAAATGTTATGTTGATATCGATCCCTGGCATGTCTTCCGCAGCCCAAGCGAACGTGGGGGGGGGGGGGGGGGGGGGGGCGGAGCAGGAGGCCCTAGGTAGAGCTGGCGGGGCTCTGAGTTAGCGACGGGGGGAGGGGGGGTGGACGTGAGGTGGGGTGGGGAGTGGTTATGGCTGGGGGGCGGGGGGGAGAGCGGCTGGGGAGTGGGGGGGGGGTGGATGGTGGAGGGGTGTGGTCGAAGCGGGCAAAGGCGCGATGTTAGGATGTCAGAGGGAAGTTCGGGGGCGGAGCTGTCGGTTGTGGGAGGTGGGGGAGGCATATGTGCACGGGGGGTGGTGGGCGTGAGAGAATGGTGGGGCCGGGATGGGAGGCGTGGGGTGGCGTGAGGTGGGGAGTAGGCTGAGAGAGAGGATGTGGGGGGGCCGATTCTGTATGCCCCAATAAGATGCTTGTCAGAGCATTTTCTTGATTCTTAGGACTTCAAGAAAACAAATGAAATTAATTTTTCGAAAAGAAAAGAAATGGAATACAAGATTAAAGAAAATTTACCCAGTACTGTAAATTAATTAAGGTGGAACAATCTGATTATACATACTTAAGTAAAGTTTTCTGTTGTTTGCTATGTTATCAACTTTTCATATGTGTGTTTAACATTTACACCCAAAAAACAACTTTTCATGTGTATAATAAGCTGGTTTCTCCAGTGATTGATTTTACGTCATTAAAATTATATGTTGTTGTTTGGCTAAAAACCGTTGCAGAACAAGACATGAAATGATAAATAAGGGACCCCGTTTGTAACGACTTTAGAGATGTAAATTGAATAGAGACAAAGTTTTTGGATTGCCAACATCGGTGTTGGACATATCTCTTGAAGGGTTTCTTTCAGAGTGACAGAAATAATTTTTCAGCAGCCTGGAAATTAGTAATAACACCCATATTTGAGTATATATGGGTTTTTTTATGGCAAAAATTGTCAAACTTAATGAACAATATACCTATACAAAAGTTATGTTTTTTTTCACTGATTAAAAACAAAGATAAAGCACAATATATGTCCAAAATTATGCTATTGCCTTTTCTTGAAAAAATGAGCTACATGGTTTGGGGTCACACATGTACAGCATTAATTTTTAGAAATGCATAAAATATGGCTTAATACTTAAATTATTAAATATTAAATATTGACAAACTATTAAATTACTCTCATCTTTTCGAAAAAGATCCATATTTTAGAAAAAATTATTAAAAACATATTTTACATTTTAATACGTTATATGATAAGTTATAAACTTTTTAAAATACTTATTTTTTTAAAATTTATTTTTTCAAAGTTGTGGTGATTACTAAAACAATGTATTGCCAGGTCAAAAGTTAATAATTTTAAAATATTTATGAAATTCTTCAAATGCATTTTTTTCGAAACAAATGAATACCATATTTAAAAACTATTCTTACATGAAACCATACCTCCACATGAATGTGAACCAAATTCTTACAATTTATTTTCCATCAGATAGTGCTGATCGACTATATACAAAATTATCAATTATATTTAAGGAAAGGTATTACATGTTATAAGTATTATGGGTAACTTAAGAATTGTTTTGGCAAAGAAAGGAAATGAAAAATATTTTAGCTATTAAAAAGATATACGAAACGCTTTTACAATATTTAATATTCGTTTTAATTGTTAAATCAGTCACAAAATTTTTATATGTTTGTTATTAACACATGGGATGTCTCCTCCTCGTGATTCATTTTAAGATCACTCCCATCTTTTCATCCCTTTTCTCAACCTTTTATAATATTTTCTTCTAATAAAATATCAAACATTAAATATAATTATACGGTCTATTAAGATAAACAAAGAGACGGAAGAGACTTCGGTTGTTCATGTTGTTTCATCCTACAAGCCCAGCTTGAATTGAAAAATATATCTTTTTTAGACGACTTTAACACAAAATATTTTATATTATCTAGTCTTATTGACGTTGTCTCTCTTAATTAGTTCTAATTAATAACCTTTGGTATTATTAACATAAGACGATCCGACGTTCTGGCGCGTGGCCTAAAATATAGCACTATCAATCTTCTGAATTTTTTGACCAATAACCTTGTACATATTATAAATTTGCGCTACAATATAATTGTTGTACCGATCCCGTTATACTCGCTACGGAAGTTTCATTTTCGTTTATCTCTTCTACAAATATGAGTGAAGATTTGTATTTAGTTTCAAAATTTCTATTTGATTTGTTGTGTGGTGAAACTCTCGTGATGCTTGTGAGCGACTATTATTTTTTTTTTGGCGAGTTCTCCATGGGAATGTTTCGGCTCCAAAGGAGTTTGGAACTTGAGGGACACATGCTTGTATCCGTGCTATTCGCGATGTCGATGGTGTTAATAGTGAGCTATGTACTTCTGATAGAGTTGAAGCGCGAGGACACCAAACCACCCTATGTATATGCGATTTGTGTATGAATGAAGAGGCTTAAATGTTAAGCTTTTATCATAGCCAAAAGATGAGATTCTTGAAATCCTGGGAAAGCTTCGGTCCATTAGTACACAAGCTCTTTGAAAAACCTCACAGGATTGTGGACCAAATTTCATTATATATCTTACCTATAGCTTTTTATACCGACTCAGCTACCATTATTATGGTTTCCCTCCTCA